>QUSF01000048.1:1825802-1920281 GCA_003676055.1 Chloebia gouldiae | reverse complement strand
TATTATTATTATTATTATTATTATTATTATTATTATTATTATTATTATTATTATTATTATTATTATTATTATTATTATTAATTATTATTATTATTATTATTATTATTATTATCATCATCATCATCATCATCATCATCATCATCATCATCATCATCATTATTATTATGTCTTAGTAGCTGCTGAGTACCAGTGTACCAACTGCACAACTTTCAAATATAATTTGTGGACATATTTCTGTGCTTTAACATTTATACTTTCAGGTGTCTATTGGAGCAAAAAAAAAAAAAGAAAATGACGGATTATACAAGTGAAAATGTATCTTTCAAATCTTGAGGTTGTACTGGTAGATGGCCCAGCTGAGAGATGGTACATTAAAAAGAAGTTACTTGTAGAACAGATTTTTATGGGGTTTTTAAAAAACAGATTTTATGTGGCAATTATTATACAGGAAAATTTTGTTAGAGTCCACATGTGAAATGATTAGAGTATTTATCACTAATTAGTCTAATGTTAAATATTTATAACAATTAAGAAGGCTGAACTATCAACAGCAATATGATTGAGATTCATGGAATTCAGGGTCTAGTGATTAAGAACATTTTCTATCAAAATTAGGTACTCCATGGATATAAATAAAAATTAAAGAATAAAGTAGGGAAAGGGAATAAAAATTGATGACTAAGAAGACTGAAAAAGTAATTTTACTTTGTAATCCAGTATTACCTATAAGAAGGTGAACCTAGCAAGCAATTTTTAAGATTAGCTAAAGGTTTAGACACCTTGTGAAGAAGAAAAAAATCAAGTAAAAGGGCCATGAGTAATAGTCCTTCACCATCATGAAAACACACCTTTGTTTGAAAAACCCTTACACAAATACTTAGATTCCAATGTGGTTTCAAAGATGATGAGGTAAAAAAGGGCACAGGTCAACTGAAAAGTTCTGAAAATTGCTGTCATCATGACTATTATAATCAATTTCATTTAAAAACAAACACATTCAAGATCATTTAAGATTAACCACCTACTGTTGGTATTCAAAACCACATTTTGAATATTCAATTCCACCTTCATTCATTGAAGACCGTTTCAAAGATTAACTGTACTGAGAACGAAAGTATTTGCTGATGTGTTTTGACAGGTTAATGCTAGAAAGAAAAGCATACCCACAGTAATTGCACATCTATGCATGTCAACAAATCCCAGTAGCACCCCAGTATTTGAGAGGGGATAATACAGGCTCCTCACAAGCTGTGTTTCACCTTGTCCCCATTGCCTGCCACTAAAAAGAGCCTGGCTCCACATGCTTACAGTCACATCAAAACTAGTTTAAGTAGCTTCAGATTCAGACTAAAAGTGGAAATACCTGGTATCTTTTTCTATGACATGATATGCACTGATGTCTACTGTCTTCAACAAATAACATCACCACTTTAATGTTTCTCAAGACCAGAGGCAAAGTCACAGAAAAACCAAAAAGTTCTTACTGATAATGCTTCTTCAGCTTAAAAAAGCTTTATTATAAATATAATTTATAATAATATTTTTTTTTTATTGTACATACCTCTATGTGCCTAATTCCATATTTGTATGTGGAAACTCAAGGCAAGTACTTGCAATGTCTATTTTTCAATATCTGGGTTTCATGTAGCATTTTAACCTACTTAATCAACACTGACATATTGAAGAAATTGGTCACCTAACTTCTTTTTAAGAGTTATGCTCCTACAAAACAAAAATCTTTTGGTTTAGTTCTCCTGCAATGCTTCTCAGAAAAGCTTAGTTTCCCTTCTAAACTTCGCTATGGTCAGTGGCATTGCAAATAAGCTCATTAATGCATTTTGCATTCACAAGTATTACATTTGTTCAACAGATTTAAAAATATGTAACTCCACAGGCTCATTATCTTCATCAGTTTGGGTAGGAGGCTGTCAACCTTGTCAATTATATTACTTCAGAGACTTCCTTTTATTTTTTCCTCCTGCATTTTCTAAGCTTTCTGATCATGAGCGACAGATTTTTTTTTCTGTAGGTTCACTTTGTCTTCAAATAGCCTTGTTTGAAAGGATCTCCCCTTTAATTTTTCATCAGACTTTGTAGAGCACAGGTAGTATATCTTTATTATTCCTGTGTTGCTTTCCATCTTTTATGGATTCAATTTGCACTATGCATTATATTCTACAGACCTTTTGTCCTTTTCACCTCCTCAGTTCATCCTTCTATTCTGCCTTTTTTACCTCTAAGCCCCTTCTCCCTCACTGTGACCTTTTCCAGTCTTTTGAAATCTCTGTATGTGCCTGTCCTTCAAGTCACACTGTTACCCTTCAAATAATTTTGCTGACTGCAGCCTGGACCTGTGATTGAAGACTTTATTCTAAACTACTTTTCAGACATATTTTAATTGAAGAAAGCCCAGAAAAAGATACCAAGTGTCTTTTAATCTGAGAACCTACCAAACCAGGGAAACGATCCCATGCCGTTCAGGGCTCTGATTACTACCAAAGGAAGTGTGGATTTCTCTGAAGAGTTTCAATAGTCAGAAGGCAAAAGTGCTGAACTTCACTGGAAATAAGACTGGAGAGCAAAAAATGAGGATATTCAAGCAACTTACTTAAAATATAACTATTTAATCAATGTTCTACTTCATATTTTCACAGGTTCCTAGCTGAAGATTTTCAATCAGTTCTGTAAAAGCTGTGTGTAGCCTCACTGATGAAGAGATGGAATAATGTGTTTAGTACTGTAGCTCTACTAGCTGCCACATGCAGATTAAGCAAGTTTGATCTTTAAGCTTTGATTCTGTCAGAGAACTTTATAGGTAGTTAAGCAATAAGCATAAATGTATTTTATGGGATATAATGCCATTTTCTGGGACACTATGCTGACCTCATGTTCACCAAATGCTCACAAATGAGCAAACCTTTTAAAGGCTGCAGCCATATTCTGTCACTTCTAATTTTCATTTCATGCTTATCACTGCAATTTGAACTGTGAAAACTTACAGATCAAATACTGAAAAAGGAATGTGTCCCCAGGAACAGCCTGGCAGATCCTATTTCCTCCTGGTATTCTCCCATTCGCTGAAAAAAACCCTCATATTTTCAATGTACAAAAATTTTGTACATGCCTTAATACCTCAGGTGTTTGGTTTTGAATGAATTTGTTCCTTCTGCATCTTTTATAGTACAAGCCTAATCTAGCATCAAATGAATAAAGCAGTGGTATGAGGAAAGAGAAAACAGA
This sequence comes from Chloebia gouldiae, assembly GCA_003676055.1. NCBI lineage: Eukaryota > Metazoa > Chordata > Aves > Passeriformes > Passeridae > Chloebia > Chloebia gouldiae. The sequence continues at coordinate 1,917,041 of QUSF01000048.1, read as the reverse complement.
CTGGAAATTTTAGAGGCTACACAACATTGGTCTAATACAAATCTAAACAGAAAACACATTTAATAATAACTGCTTCATTTCTATAGCTGATGATGTTACAATAAAAGATACAACTCACAAATGTTCATTTGCCTAGTACACCAACAATACATATGGTGAAGTCATCTGAATCAGTAAGGAAACTCAATTTCAATTCCTTTCGTTAGCTTTCAGCTTTTGGACTTGTCTTTTTACTAGTTTTTATCATGTTCTTTTCCACTCCTTTTCTGTTTGGAAATTGTTTCTTTGTAATTAAGAGCTATGTGCATACATCTGTGACTCTTGCACATTTTCAGCCACTCAGTATTTGTAGGAAGATCCAGTCTGGTGACACAGGAGCTGGCAATAGTTGGAACTAGACTTTAGGAATTTATAAAAAGCTGTTCCATTTTATGGCATAGGGCCAGGAACTTCTCTGATACAATAAAAGCAATACCAAATAAGCACCTTATTATGTCCTTATGGATTCAATTTTAGGGTATGACTAAAAGGAATGATAAACTATAAATGAATAGCTACCCTATTCTTAATCTGCAGTTATTTTAACATATTTGTTTGAAGCATTAATTGTCAGAAACAATGACATGCCATAACTGGCTGCAATAGTTTAATGTTAAGATAGGGAGAGGTTTCATAATAATGATGCTAACTTCTAAAAAGCTCTGTCAGTTCCCTTTATTACTGAGGATGAAATTTCAGCTCACAAGGAACATTTTTTCAATACCCATGCAGTGATAATCCAGGTAAAAAGAGACCTATTCAACTCGATCCATTAAGCTGAAATGTGTGTTGAAGAGTTCTATTGCAATTTATTCCTTTTTTTTTGTGAACTAGGGAAAAAAAGGAACCTTGCATTAAGACTTATTTTAAGGCTTTATATGGAATTTTTGTTTTCTTTGAAGGTTTTATGTCTTGTCATGTCTCTTACTCAGAACATATTTTCCTAATGCAAGCAGATTGTTTAACCCTTTTGAGAACTTAAACTGTACAATACTGTTAGAATTATTTTCTAACTATTCAGTTAGAAAAATAAATCAAATTTAATAGAAGCTATATGTGTATTTAAATATCATTAAGGAAAACTTAACATGGCTTACTCAGGAGCCTAATTATATCTAAAATAGTTTGATAGCATTTTCATACCTCATCTATGGAAACGTTGATATTTCTCTTTCCCAAACAAGAGGTGCAGAAACAGAAAGGCTCATGAAAACTTTGGGTTACTAAACCAAGGCAGATGAAGTCAAAAAACCTGGAGCTGGTCCCTGAAGTCTACACTCAACCACTCACCTACATCTTCTTTAGATCCAAGTGGATCTGGACACAAGAGATTTATTCAGGAAGCACAGTGTCTTATTCTCTAACAAGTACTCTAGCAGACTAAGAAGAGAAAAGGTCCCTAAAATTAATAACAGAATTATTCATACTTGGATTTAAACTACTATCTCTTGTAGAGGAAGATAAAACCAGAAAAGCAGAAGTGGTTCTCAATTGTTCAAGGAGTATTTCAGTATCTCACCATAGAAATAATGAAAAGGAAAAAAAAAAAGCATAAAAAAATGTTTTTTAAAACATGTGAAATTTATAAATCAATGTAAACACTTTAACAACAAACATAAATAACTGTAGATATTATCATGAAAGTTAGAAAGTATAATTGAACTCTAGATGCTTCTACTTCAGTGGAAAAAGTTTTTCATTATTTTTCAGTGCAATTGATAAAATTTTTCACTGTTTTCAAATATGTTACATTTCCCTTTAAAGAATTCAGATAAAAATGGGAAATGACAGATGCTAAAGTTTCTTGTAAGAGTCACCTAAAATGGTTCTGTTTATGAGTTGCAGCATTAGTTACCACTGTTCTTATGAGAATTGTTAGGCATTAGCAATTCATTATAAGTTTTAAAGACATGAAGAAATGAAACTTCAACTGAAGTCTAACCCTAAAGTATTGGTGAATAATTTAATTTTCTTTCAACTAATAATGCAAAATAAGCTATTTCTCTAGAAGATTACTACTTTTCTATCATTTTATCTTACAGTCTACCATTATTTCTAGCACTTTCTATATCCCTCTATATTAATTAGGAAAAATAGTTAATGTGCTTGGTTTCTAATAAAAATTTTGCTCCAATGCTCTAGTATTTGGTGCATCACTGCCTACAAAAATTCTCTTAAATGTAATAATTTATGTAATGATTTCTTGAAGGCAGTAAGTCTTGTTCTTTCCTATACAACATTGTAGTGTCTCAACATCTTGGAATACAATTGATATATTTCCCTTTATGAATGGGAAGGTGAATTTTGTGTTTATGCCAATACATATAAATGACAAAATCATCAATGTGCTTTTCTCTCCAGATGAAACATCCATACACCTGCAGTAAACATTTAATTCAGCTAGTAAAATCCTGAAACCACTTTAAACTATGTAAGTCTATCTCTGTCAAATGACATTTTTCATATTCTATTTTACTTATTCTGAGTTATTTATGTTAAATTATATCAAGAGGAGATTTAGAATGAATGACAATAAGGTTTCCATGGAATAATCAGACATCTGTTGTTGTTTTTCACTCAAAGGTGGATTTCTGAACTCAGATTTTTAAAAATCCTTCTTCCATCTTTTAAAAATCCATCTTTTTTGCAGTGAAGAAACAGCATAAACAGGATATTCTATGGAAGATTATTTTACCCCATAAAGCCAAAGATTGAGTTGTGAATATATTATTTTGAGGTTACAGTTTAAAGAATTCAAATATAATGAAAGGATTTTTCATCTACCTCAGTGTACTGAGATTGAAAATATTTGTTGGAGAAAGGCTGGACATAGCTATTAAAGCAGAGGACAGTCACTCAATGTAGGCATCATTATTCTTTTTTTTTTTTCTCTGCTTGTCATTGCTTCAATCTTGAGTTTATTTTCAGTGATTTTATTTCCCCACCCATTACAACTGAGTGCATCATCACCCAATCTCAGTAAGGTATAAAATATCTTGAGGAAACTATATTTGTTTGCTGTTAGCTTGTTTTCCCAAGGAAAATGTAGATCTCCTCTGGGTCATTTTCTCAGTACACCAAATATATATACTGCAGGAACTTGCATGCATAATTGATAAGGTGGGAGAGAAAGAGGAAGATATTCTTAATAGCATTCATGTAATCTAATCACATTTTTTGGGAACTTTCAAAAAAAGTATATAAATAAGCTGTCTCCAGTCCTTGTGTCATTCCCCTTTCACTTCCCACTGCCACACATTGGAAACACAATGGTTCTGTGGATGTGAAAAATACTTCTGTATTCAAAAATACGTGGCAAAACGCATTAAAAATTTACCCAGTTTGCACTGTAGGATATACTTTTAATGTAATGCAAATTTTGCTTGTTAAAGGTCATTTTCTTTCCCAGGGGGTTCAAGAGCTCAGCTCTAGACTGACCCCTAGTCCTCTCTGGGAATTGGCTGTGCAGAACTGACTAACCGTGAAATCCATACGAAATCAAGCACAGACAATGTTTTTAGAAAGCCAGGCAAATATCAAGTGTTCTTCTCATACACATTAGGACCTACATTTCATACCTGAAAACAGGTATCAGAATTTATTATGTGTTTATTTAAAATTAAAGACCACATTTAGTAAACATTGAGCTACAACTGCTTGCTATTTAAGTACCAATAATGTGGGGGAAAAAAGGCCCTTTTTGATTTTTTCATTATAGGTCATATGCTGGATTACCACTCACTCCCTCTCTCCACTAAGAAAATCTAAGTGATTTTTTTTTCTAGTAAAACTTTAGACTTTGAAAATTAAAACTAAGGGCAATTTTGCACATAGGCATTTTCAGAACATAGCTATGAAAGAAATATTCAAGAAAAAAGAAAATCAGAAAACCTCAGAACTTGGCTGATATGGAAACACGGACAAAGAAACTCTTTGATATCTGTAATTATGAGGATATAAAATTAACTGTTTTAGTATGTGGCACTGGAAAAAAAACTGTGTTCATGGACTGCATAATTTAAAAGATTGTGCAGTTAAAGATCTGTATAACTCTTCATAACACTCTAACTGGAGTCTCCATAAAGCCTATAAACTAGATGGCAGCATAAAATTATTAGACCTGCATTTGCAGCTTTGCTTATTATAGCACTGTTATTTTCACATCATTATTAATAGAACTGAGGCTAAGTAAGCACAGCTCCCAAGTAGTAGCAAGCATTTGCATGGCATTCTGCATCACTGCTAGTCAATACAAGCTTTTGGAGAAGAGTAAGTATAACAAAGATCTTTCTTGGGGGTAAAAAAAAAAAAAAAGTGGGTTTATGGGGTCGTCTGGTTGTTTTTTGAGGATAAAGAACCCCCGTTGATGCAGTAAGTTATGCAAAGGAACAGGATGGCAGAAAACTTGTATTTGCCATTATTTCTTGATAGCACTCACAGCTGAAGTGGAGGAAGGAAAGCAAAAGTAAACATGAAAAAAACCCCAAATATCTGAAAGCATGCTTGCTATCTCCCAGGGTATTTGGATCTTAAACATAACAATAAAGGCATTTTCATCGTGACAGCACCTCACATGACCAACAATACTTTCCAATACTTGTATCCAACACTATCTTAGTATAACAGGTATAGGAAGAAATAAAGAAAATTCTCATTAACTGTGAAGAGAAAACCTCCTCAACAACAGTTGCAAAATGCACTCTTAGTTCTATTTTTTTTTTTTTTTTTGATACTTATACTTCTCTTTCCCATGCTTCACAGACAGGTGTTTATTTTATCTGGATTAAAATTGTCGGATCTCACAAACTGAGTAGAATCTGCTCAGCCTTCCTTTTTTTACTGTGTCTGAAATCTTAACTCATCTATGTTGTCTGAAGAGCACTGTCATTATATTCGGACAGAGTAATACATCAGATGTAATAATTATTAATCAATCCTCCTTCACTTTTTCCAGATGGACTGACGAGAGTCACCTATTTGCCAGGATTTTTTTCTAACATTTTGAAAATTATATTATTATATTTCTGATAATTTTGGAGGTGACCAAAGGATTTAAAGACTGATTTTATGTTTTTTCATCTTCTGAATGTTTATGTGGGAGTAATATATGATTTTGCAGATGGGTTATCTGACAAGAGGCTTATTTAATGGCCTTTCTCTCTTGCAGACTTTTGCAATTGTGGTTTAGACTAACAATAGTAATACATTCCATTAAAACCTAACTTCAAGTTATTCTTTCATAAACTTAAAAAGCTAATTCAGGGCTTCCAAACAATAGTCCTCATGTGTTCATATAAGCAAAATTCTATTTAATAAAAATAATTTAAAATTTTCTTCTTCACAACTAAATGAAAAAAAAAAACTCACAAAGAATTGCTACAAAATAAAACAATTAAATAAAAATCAAATATAAAAAATATTTTATTAAAAATCAGCTCTACTGTGTTCTTACCTGCACTTCACATTACACACACAAATTTTTTTTTAAATAAAAAAGTGGACCTAAAGTAAAGAGAGGGAAAATGAATTTGTGTGAAATGAAACAGACAAAAAATCAATGGAAATAAGTAAAAAGTGTGTATTGGGGATGCTGCATATTCCTTATCCACTTTATGACATTAATATACGTTGCAAAAGGAAAAAAACAATGACCGAGAAGCAATGGCTAGCAGAAATGAGAAAGGAAGTCAAATCTTGTTCCTGACATGAATTTATAAATTAAAAAAAAAAAAAAAAACAACTTCTTACATTGAAGTAACAAAAATGTTACAGATTGTGAGCCAGAATCAGCACTGACATTGGTGCTGCTTATCTATACTTGGCAGACAGCAGTGGGGGATGTTTGGTTACAGCTTTGTGGTTACGCCAGTCTTCTTCATATGTTTTTACCTTCACAAAATATCAATGTTGAAAACTTAACTCTTCCAAAAGCTATTTTCCTTTCAGAGGCAAAGTATCCAAGCTATCTGAATCAAATTCAGAAGGGAAAGAAAAGTATTGCTGCTTTATTTATCTGAACCTGTTGAGAACTTACTGATCGCATATTTCGTTTTCAATTCTATACTGCAGAATTAAAGGCACACAGTAATTTGTGGAAAGAGATATTCTGTGTGAAGAAAGCTCCTCTTGAGATCTTATGGCTAAGGAGGAGCACAAGAAAAAAATGAATGCATTAAGACCATTGTCAAACATGTTCTGAACTATATCTGCATGTACATGTGAATTTTCTAGACAGTTTGAGTGTCTTTGGGAGTTCCCATAAAAACACACTCCAAATACTGAAAAAAAATGCTTGAAAACACAGAGTTAAATGCTTTTATTCATTACATAAAACCTGGACAATTAGATACTTTCTCTTAAATTCAACTTTAATGTCTCAGATCGGGCACTTTTACCTTTTTTAAAACCTTGAAGTTTGCCTTCCTTCAAGTCTGCCTGTGAAGAAATTTCTTCAGAACTGAATGTAGGAGGAAAACATGGAACCCTTTACTTACAGAGAATCCACCTGTTTCTGTCTGAGGTGTCAACCTTTCAATAAAATATTCTTATGATAAAGTAGTTTCATTAGCATGGACTGCTCAGGAATAATATTCTGTTATTCCTTTATGTTTACTTAATAAAAATCTTGATATTACATTAATTAAGCAGACATTCTTGAAAGCAAAACAGTGACTTAAAACGCTGAAGGTATGAGATTCACTCTTGCCTTTTGAGATAGCATTCCACATTTAAATTTAAAGAATTAAAAGGTGAGTATGTATTATTTTTTTCATTTTTTTCAGTTTAACTATTCCCATTGTTCCATTCAGAAATTCTGTCACAGATGTGTGAAATTGCTAATTTATTTATATATTTATTTTTATCTCCAACACGCAGGATAGTAATTTAAATAAATTGAGTCACTTCTGTATAACACAATTTAGCATCAAAATGTATTTCTAAAGGAAAAGAAATTATTTTAAATACTTCAAATAATCCAAAAGGCTATTTATAAAAAAAAAAAATGAACCTTCTGAGGCAGAAACTAGGATTCATCTCACCAAGACAATCTAAACTCTTAGCACATCATTCTGATTTTTTACGGCTAATGTAAAAAAAGAAGTAGTTATAGTGAAAATATAGTTGTGGGGGGAAAAATAGTGCCATGTTGATAATCCTGCCTAGAACTGTTTCACAAATTAATATAGTAACTTTCCTGACAAGTATGTAACACCCTATTGTAAATTACTGGCACAAGTTCAAAGTAGATAGAGGAATAATGGATAACAATAAAACCTGAACAAACAAAAAGTAGCATCAACTGCCTTTACTAATCCTCCCTTGTAGGAGCAATGGATATGTTATGCAACCACAAGAAGTAAACAGCTGATCTGCTCAGGGATGGAAAAACAGCTGCAAAAAAGAACCAGAACACCCAAAACGGGAAACAGAAGGAATGTATGTACCTCTTCCAGAAAAAAAAAAAAAACAGTTTGGTTAATTTATTTTGGGGTATAAAAGGTTAAGAAAAGGACACAAAAAAGTTCATAGAATTATAAAATTGTTTATGTTGGAGAAGACCTCCATGGTCATAGAATCAATGACCCAACACTGCCAAACCCATGACTAAACCATGTCCCCAGGTGCCACATCTCCATGTGATGTAGATCAACATGGCTCAGTTCATGAGAGACTTAAAGGACTGGCAGTCTGAATGAAGGCAAGAATTTCTGGTAATTCTAGGTTTTTCCCTAAGTCTTAGTAAAATAAAAAGAAAATACAAAGCACATAACTTTGATCCTCATTTCCTTCATGATATCATTAAACAATCTTCAATGACAGTGCTTTCATTCAGGATTATATAGTATTCTCCTGATTACACACTGTATGGGGAAATTAAACACAGAATCTTGATTTTCACATGATTACTTAAAACTTACTAGGGAAAAATGGCAATGCATAGTTTTGAACAGCAAAAAGTCAGGTATACTTCATCCTCATTTTAATTACTTATTTAAAAAGAGAATTCTTTATTCAAACTAACTTGCAATGCATACTAGTTGAAATGAACACATATTTTATAAATGTGAATTTGCACACATACTAGAAACACTTTCTATTTTCATGCTTACTTAAGAATAATAGGTGCAGGAAAATTTCAGCCCTTTCACATACCTAAATACAGTTCCAAAATATGTCAGGTTGATTGTTCTATTCATGCCTCTCAGTTGAATAGTGAGTCCACCGTGTGTGATATCAAAACCATTCTGCAAAAAGAAGTTTTAAAAAAAAAAAAAAAAAAAAAAAAAGAAGGCTTGCCTTTTGCCCTCTACTAAATTGAATTAGAAAGGGTCTTTTGTTGTTTTAGTTCAGAGGAAGGTTAGGTGTTCTGAAGAAGAAAGTGTGGAAAGAGATACCCACAAAACACTATTTCATAATGCAGCATGTGCCATGAAGGCGACGTCTTTGAAACCCGCAAAGCAAAATTACACTTTTTATTTTTCGTTACAGACTTAACAATGAAACACATTTTCCAGGCAACCTTACTCACCAGGTATCTTTTAGTAAACTTCTGCCTTATACAAGACTTTTTCATCTATATTAAAAAGTCAAGTAAGATACTCTTCAAAATGATACTAGCATATTTTCCTTGTGTTTGTTCACAGTTGAATTTTTTTACCAAGTTCATTTCTGGAAGAATAGGAAGAGGTATGTTGAATATCAGTATGCTTAGACTGTAAAGCCTACAGTGCAATAGTTCTAGTATGAAATTTGATAAATATGCATTAGAACCGAAAGACAGATGTGAATTTTGCTTTGAGAAATTATTAGTAAAGCAGAAAATGACAATGAAAAATCTCATCCTTTTATACTGAATTGTAAATATTCTATTTTGTTTCAAAATCAGGAGGGTACATATTTAACAAACACATTCACATAAATTAAAGGAACAGGTAGAGTAGGGAAATGATGGGACTGGAATCAAAAGGCAAAGCTGACAGGAACATGGAAAGGGAGTAGAAAGCAGAGGCAGGAGTAGGTCAAGAATATCATCAGACAAGAGATGATAAGAGATATTTGCTGCAGACAACAAATGTCTCTTTCAGATTTTGGAATTTTGCAGGGTTTCCCAAGTCATACCATTCCTCTGTTACTCAGAAAATAGTTTTTGTTCTCAGTGGAAAAACATGCTTCTTGTTCCTGTGATATAAAGTAGTTACTTTGCTTATTGATAATATTCCCATATTATTTTTTCCCTGCATATGTATCTCTCTATATTACGTGGGTACATACAAATTATTCTACTTAATAAAAAGACTCTGGTATTAAATATAAAATAGAATGCTTTCTGCTATAATGAAAAAAATCTAGGGAAGCAATGGAAACTAGCAGAAAATTGAATTGCAATTGTGTTGGGCTAAAGGATCCATAGAAAAAGAAAAGAAAAAAAGCTACGCCATTACAGAATGAAGCCACTGCCAAAAATAATGTCCAGCAAAAAGAGCATAGGATAAGATACATTAAAACTCACAGTTTTCAATAGCACCACAGTCTTTAGGATCCCTAAACAATCCAATTGACAGATAATTTGATATTCTCAAGGTGAGATATCTTTAAAATCACAGACAAGATCACTTAAGGGAAAGCTAAATCTCAGTGGATGAAACAGATTGAAAATAGAATTTGTATGAATTACCAAGCTAAGTGTTCCAACAATGGGCATAAACAGATATGTGACAAAATTCTGAGACTGGTAATGTTTCCCTGGACATTTAGCTGAAAGCCCTGAAATAAATGAAAAAACATTCTCAAGAAAATATTATGTGTAGCAGAAGAAGCGAGGATTTTTAGCAGAACCAATTGTGTACTGGGTTGCTAAAATATGTATCAACATTAGAAGATAAATGCACAACACTTTTATATGCCTAGAGTTGAAAAATCAGAGAAAGAGCATTAAGCAAGCCTGAAGTCATCTGTTATACTCCTTTCTTTTCACATTTACATGAAATCCTTATAACTTCGGTGGCAAGAGATTGAATATGTATATTGTTTCCCTTGATAGATGAATCCATTATCCTCAGTTTAAAACCAGCTGCCAGTGGAAATATCTGCATTAGCAGAGTCTCCTATAAAAACATTTTTGAAGTAAGGAAAACTTCTTACAGCTGACCAGATGTTATCTCTAATGAAGCAAAATATTTCCTAAACTTCTGTAGAAAGCAAACATTCTCATTATGGGAATTCTAGTGAGTTAGTTCCATGAACCTAATGAATCATTAGTATTTTTATTTATTTTTTAAACTCAAACTTAGTTTCAATGGAAAATGCTGCTTGTCCTTTTGAATGTTTCATGTAAGGCAACACCATCATTGTTAATTTGTGAAAGAAAACATTTTACTTCATAAATATATAAAAAGCAGCTGTGTGATTTAGACCAATATAAAATTTCTAAACGCTATGAAGTTTAGTGAGAGTTCAGTTCTGTCTGAAATTTTTAATTCATTTCACAAAACTACTGTAAGGTTTAGCAGATCTCCTCCACAGTCACTTTCTGCCCCAGTTCCTTCCTATCCCTCCCCAAATGTAAAATTTTCATGTATTTTATATATATTCTCAGTCTACAATCCAAGCACTAAAGCTGCCATTGCTTCATTTAAGAGAAATGTTCAGCCAGAAACAGCTGTGGGAGTGCAGAAACCACAGAAAGAGAATAATTATTTCTTTTGGGGAAACAAATACCTAGCAGTTACTTGCTGTGCTAAGTTGAGGGAAGAAGTAGACATGTAAGGAGATGTCTGCCTCTGCTTTCTGCTTACAGGCTCGAGGCTGCCAAAGAAATATGATCAGGACCTTGGTGTAAGTTTCAGCTACAGTTTAAACTCCCTACAGCAAAGTTCATATATACTGGCTTTTATTTGCAGATGTTGGGAAATATTATAAGCATTCTAACAGAGCAGTGACAAGTAACTGTTTAAAAAAAAAAGAATATTACTCTGCTTTTTTTTTTCTCTTTTCAAGACAAGACAACAAATCTAATCCTCACAGAACCAGCATAATACTCTTCCCTTCCTCTCTGTACCCTGACACAGAGAGTGGTGGCATCAGTAATTACAAGTGCCAGCACCCAGGTGGTACACAAGGCTTTTGGTACCAGGCCACTTCTTCATCTTGTGGACAATAATGTTAATCAGGAAGCAATCCAGGCTTCCACCAGAGAAAAATCATGACCTGCCCTATTTGAATTAGTGCTGGATAACTCCCAGATGGGTTAATAGAGCTGAAGCCTAATTAAATCCTATCTCATGTATCTTGACTGATTTTCTGTGTGTCTAGGACAATGAATGAGCACAGGTCTTTTAGGGATAGCTCTTTAAAACAAAAACTTTTGAAATTAAAAGCCTTCTTTTAGATCAGTCAGAGCACAAAGGCTTCAGCTGTAGCTGTTGTGATTTGTTGGTCCAAAATGAACCTCTCCATGGAGATGTACTCATAAAAACAGGCTGCGTCAAAAGTTCCTATTAGGCTGCCACTAAAAGAAAGAAACTTTAGAGGAAGAAGCTTTTATTTTTGGCATCCAACCTGAGGAAGTTAAAGAAAAAATGCTGAAGGTCAAGGCTGCTATAAACTTTTATGAAAATGCCAAAGACTTGTCAAAGGAGAGATTATCTGCTATCATCTTTACAAACTGTAAAGGAATTCAGCATTATTTTAAAAAGGTCCTTCTAAGAGTCGCCCAGGCTACTTAGTTACCAGTAAGACAAAAGAAGGTTTTAGGGTGCAGAAGCAAAACCAGCAAAGAATTATCCAGAGAATAACAGACTTTAAGGGAAGAGACAAAGTTAACCACAGATACAATAAATTTCTGCATTTCCCCGGTGCTCACCTCAGCTGATCTGTCCCAGAAAAGCTGTCTCATGCTTGTGTACCTCTTTCCCACTCAGATTACAGCTGGGCATGGACCACAAGGGATCCTAGCAGCTGTTTCTCCCACAACAGGCAAAAAATTCCCTTCTACAAAGACTCAGAACCCATATTGTCTGCACAATGATAAGACTGAAAGAAGCACAGAGAACCCAATCCCCTCCTGTAAAATCTTCCTCTAAAATTTGCTGTGCTGCCACCAGTGTTGCAGTATTAGGTGTTTTTATTATGTTTAGGTACATAACTTCTTCACAGACAGTTTGAAGATATATTTTTGATGTTTCCAGAGATGGTGACTCAGCCACTACCTTGGAAAGCCTGTTCCAATGCCTGACAAACCTTCTGGTGAGGAGTTTTTTTTTCCTATTATCCAACCTAAACCTCCCCTGATGAGACTTGAGGTCATTTCCTTTTGTCCTATTGTTTAACGACAAAGTTTAAGGTGTTTACCATGGGAAAACATCCTTGAGGTGAACAAAGGCAAAGAGTCACCCTTGGATCAATTCTAATGTTCCAAAGACCACACATGTTTTAGGTTTGTCAGAGAAATTAAGTGTGTCTTAATTAAGTGTGTCTTAAGCTCCACAGTCACTCTGTGAGCCCTCTCTGGTATATACCTTCTAAACCAAAGGTATACAAAGTTAAAACTGTGAAGCTTTGGTACTTCTGGTTCAGGCCTTCAGGGAGCCTTTGCAGTTACTCTTTTCCAAGAGGCATAGCTGATCAGTCTGGGTTTTTACTCCATAAAAGGGATAGAAAAAAAGTCTTTTAATAAAACAATTTATGAATCTGTCCTTTAAGTCTTTGTAAATCATAGTCAAAATTCCCTATAACCTTGCTCTTTCTTATAAGTGCTTTTGTGCACCCACATATTTATAACTTATTTTGTTATATTTAATTTAATTCTATTTGATATTTCACTGTAGAAAGGGTTAAAAAACTACTTTAAAATTTTCTAAAAATCCATTGTGGTCATCTGGAAAGCAGTAATATAATGTCTATTTAGAGTGCACATTCTTAACAGCAGCAATTGTGCTAGCAAAAACTTCTTGGTAGTATCTGTAATGTCATGGCAACCTGATACTTATATTGCATATAATTCAATTATTTAATAGCTCTGAGTGTAGTATCTGTGAAACCCAATTTTATTAAGCAAACAAAAAAATTGTTTTTTCATACATTTACATTTCCAAAATAGTTCTGAATTCTACAATACTGTTTATAATTAATAGAACAATATTATATTTAACTTATGAACTAACTTTCTAAATTTGCTCTTGGTAAGACATCTAAATATCTGAGTTTTAAAAATTAACTTAACCATGTTACTGGGGGGAGGGTAAGGTACAGAACTGAATATTTGTGTTGTGGTTAGTGAATTTTCCAATTACATCTGATTTGTAAAGGAAATGTACTTCCAATAATCCATATATTTTTAGAGTTATGTAGACCTACAATGTAAAAACTCATACTAGGATTACTTGGAAAAAAAAAATAGAATGTAAATGGCAACACTGCCTGTACTATCAGTGAATCAAGCAGAGAACTGTTTTTCTGTTCTCATCATATTATGATAACATCAAACCACACAGTTAGACAATGATATTTCTGGATTCAATCCAATGTTCTGAATAAAGTCCCTGCACTCTTTCTCTCTACTGTTTAAGTATGTAATCAACATTTTCTAAACAGATCCTTACTGGTTTTGCCTCAGAGCAAGCCTTTGCACTTTCCTGAGTTAGGTCTCCTGTCTTGGACAAACATTCTCACAAATTTCTCTGGAAGTTGAATCTCACTATTTTCTCTCATTCTACCCAAAAACGCGTGCTCACACAAATTATTATGGTGTTTGAATCCACAAATTTGTGTCAGTCTTCTAAGGTGAAAATCAGGCAAAATACCATATAGGCTTTCCAAGATGATACAAAAGTATGTAAGTAGAAATGAATCTGTAAATGCTATGAGAAACTCACCCTAAAGAAGTCTTTTTCTGGGGACTCTCTTATCAAATACCACTCATTCACGTTGACAATACTTCCAAACCAAATTTAAGCTTGAAATCGAAAGAATTCAAGGGAGGAAATCTGAAATTCATCAAAATAACTGAGAATATTGCTTAAGGTATTGTTGCCTAAGGTACCATTTCACTGTTAAAAATATTTGTGAAAAAGCACTTAAGATGAAAAAAAAAATCATGCTTTCTTCTGTGTTCTCTTTCAATACCTTTCTTTTAAAATCAATTTAATATAAATTGATTTCTAGGTAAAAATACCATCAATAACATTGTCACCATTATTTCTCAAAATGGCAATGCATGCCACATGCAAGTTAAGAATAACACTGATTTATTAAAGGAAATGTGATTTCAAGTGGAGCTCCAAGATTCAAAACAAATGAGCTTTCCTCAGGTGTAGGAATTCTAGGTCATTATAATGTTACTGAAGTCTGTTTAACAAGAGAAAGGAGGATAGTACATTTTTATTAAAAAGCAGCTTTCATGAAGAACATGTTCAGTTGTCTGTCTTCTTTTGGATTTCGATATTAGATAATAAACAGAAGCATCCTGCTTCCACTTTGCATTGAAAATATTACCAATGAAACACTCAACTGGACAGTATGATTCACTCCAAGTCAGTATTTTAATTTTGTCATTTGGAGAAACATGACAACACAATACGTGGTGATTAACTCTCATACAGATATTGCTGTTGCTTCATACACATTTAGTATTTATTTATTCTAAAAATGTTTTCTTGAAGAATTTTGGACCCTTCACCTCCTTCCACACAAATATCCCCCATTTTGACTAATCATTTTTTGTATACAAACTGTGTTAGGAGTAATAAGTCACATTAGGCAGTTAAAATTATCCAGAGTTTTTAATACATTTGCAAACATTAAAATATATTTATAGGTGTGAATTTTGAAGAAAATAAAAGAAAAACATTTTAGTGGCCATTTTTATTAGTTGAAAAACATCTTGGATACTTTAGGTAATTCTTAAAATACAGTGTTTTTAAGAAATCAGCAGGTTTGAAAAACTTCAAGGAGAATACTGTCTCCCCTCTGTAGACCATATCACCTCCTATCATTACTATTTTCTTTCATGTGATTAATTAAAGTATTATTATAATGCCTTAACTTCATGAAGTATCACCAACTGCCTTTTCTAAAATGCATTCTGATTTTGAGATCCAAGTATTGTAGGTCATAATTGTAAGGCTTGCATAGACAAAAGCTTAGCAGCATTCAAGGAATATCCTGACATATTTCAAGGTTATTAAACATGAAAAGCAGGGGATGGGATTTGTTGTTTTTTTTTTTAATGTGGTCCAAAATTGTAATGCTCCTTCTTTTAACTTCTATATAGAGAGATGTGTTTTATTTTTTTCTGCTACATGAGCATGTTGACATAAAATTAGGCTTTTAAATTTTTAAATGAGAGCAGTCATATTTGATACTTGCACGTAAAAGCAACTTAAAGTTTATGAAAATAATATTACATAGTTACATACTCTGATCATTTAATACCATCCCCAGTTACTACAATAATTATTTATATAAAGAATACACTTGCATTCATTTATTTAACATGCAGGAAATTTAAGTAGATTCTAGAGAAGCAAGCACTGCTATTTCATGTTGTGTGCTTCCTCTGTTCAGTTTAAATCCAGGAAGCTCACTGGCCTACACATGCAAAAGGAAGGGGAAATAATTGTTAAAATGGTTTAGTGAAATATTTAAACAACAGACTGTACATAATACAAGCAAAAACTTCAAATTATGAAAATGTTCCTAAACACCAGATGTTCTCCTGGTGTGTGTGCATTAGCAGGAAAGGTACTGATGAGCTAAAATGGCTCAAAGAATTAACTTAGGAAGAGATACTCAGAATCAAGAGAGCTAGTGTTTTAATACCTTAAAACTTGAGAAAACAATAATAAGAGATCACTGTAGCAAATCAAAGTCTAAAATTTTAATAGCAAGAGGTTTCCTAAATCATGGTAAAAAATAGATTCTCGTTATACTAACAAAAGAATAAAAATAATAAACTAAGGAAATAGAATGGAATTGTATCTTACTATCACTTTAGCTATTGCTAATCTGATCTCACTCTTTAAACAATGATTTTCTACCAGTTAGGTCTCTGCAGAATACTCCTGAGGAATCGCTTAACCCCATGCAGTTTGCAAAATATATAAAGTTACAGCTGAATATTAAAGTATGTTCTGAAAGAGTTTGAATGCAAATGTAATTTGACCATTAGGAACAGAATTAAGTAACCCTAGCACCTTACAAAGGTTAGTTCTCTTAATGAAATCAAGCATGTCTGCATCACTTAGTTTCAGTCCAGAGGACACAAAACTCAAGACAATCTGTAAAATGTATACAGAGCTGAACGCATTATTGCTGGGTTTTCACCCTGGGAAATGCAGCAGTAAAGTCATGGATCTGGTCAATAAAGGTCAACACATCCTGAGAGCCTCTAAAAAGCAATCTAGACACTCTAAATAAACAGCTGAGATAAAATGGGAGCCATCAGGATACAATTAGGAAGCAGCAGGTTCAGGAACCCCAGCAGAATGAAGACCGTTTAAAAACAGCTCCATTTTCTCTTTTGAGTACATCTGATGTCTGTTTAAAGCTCTGATAACACAGATATATGATAATGTACATAAACTAATATGACTGCATTTTTTCCATGTTATCTGATGCAGGCTGATAGGGCAATTTTTTTTTCCTATAAAAAGGAACTACTCATATGTATAACAATAGCTTTTATGTGGCAAAATCCAATAATGATATATTTTACAAAGTATATAGTGAATTTATAGGGCTTTTTTTTTTTTTTGGTAAAGCTTGTAGTAACAAATTAAAGCACATTTCTTAAGATTGACCCTTTTTAAACTATTACCAGTATTCCTCTGAAAAGGGAAAGTTTCAGTGGAAAGTACCTAATATGT
Source organism: Chloebia gouldiae (assembly GCA_003676055.1). Lineage (NCBI taxonomy): Eukaryota > Metazoa > Chordata > Aves > Passeriformes > Passeridae > Chloebia > Chloebia gouldiae. The sequence goes on along the minus strand of QUSF01000048.1, from coordinate 1,900,137 downwards.
GACAGGTCTAGTTAGAAGACTGGACATACAGAAGAAAATGCTTTCAAGTCGTTTGCATTTACTCAATTGCATTCTTTCTGGGTCTAAAGCAGAGGAACCATACACTCAAGCAGGGCAATTAGGTATGAAAACAAACATATATGTATATCCAAACATTTGAAACAAGTACTATTTTCTATTTATTAAACCAAAGCAAATGTGAACAGCATAAAAACATTCACCACTGGTCTACTGCTGCATAGCCTGAAATGCACCTTACTTACCAACTGCAGCCTCAAGTTTATGCATTATCCAAAAAGGTACTTCAATTATCTCCCCTACAACTATAGGTCAGAAAGAAAGTGTGCCCAGTACAAAATGGACTCATTGAAACAGAGAAGAAAAGAAGTATGATCTTGTCTCTGCCAGAAATATAGGTTTCTTTCCTCCTCTATACTTTTAGAGTTTCATTTTTGGGTTCACATAATTTTCTTTTGGTTAACATTCTTTATTCTTTTGTTTTAAAACTTAAAAAAACCAGTAATTTTATTCAAGAGCAAATAAAGCACACCACATCAGTTTGCTGGATACCTTCTTTTCCCCCTTACAGGCTGAATTACACAGCACTGACAGAACAGTGTCATCAGTGCGAGCCTTCAGAGAGAAGATGTTGGGTAGAGGATGAATAAGAAGCCACAAGAGGTGGTCAGAATTACTAGCTGGTTCTCCTAACCCATGCAAAGCAAACACAACAGCCAGTGTCCTGTAACAAATGAAGGCAACTTCTGAAGCTCAAACAAAAGGAAAGCAAAGAATGAAAATTCATTAAAAAAAAATATTATTTTGCAAAATCAGAAGGGGCACAATACATGCATACACACAAAGGTTGTCCCTGTGTATATACACAAAGCTCATCCATGGGAAGAAGCTGCCTAAAAGCAGGTATGTGGTATTTACCAGAGGAGACTTCTCAAAGGGATGCAGCTCCCATTTCTTCAGGTGAAATTACGTGTAAAGTCTCATCATAGAGGTCAGTCCTCTGATTTTAGGATATTTTAGGACAACTGAGTATCCTGGTGTGTAAGACAGGAAGGTTAGAACTGCTTGGACAACCACCTGACTTTTTCAAGGCTAAAGTTGCATGAGAGCAGCACTACCTTGGGTGCATTCAAATATAAAACAAGTTATAGGAAGAAAGGATGACATTGGATAGGCCAGGTATAGTGGGGCATTTTCCAAATTAATCAGCCAGGATTATCACTTAATTCTCGCTTTTTGCAGGCGAAACAAACATTGTTTACAAGGGTGAGAGAGGGAAAAGAAGTGACACGGGTACACAGAGCAAGAGCAGGGTTCCTGTCCTCCAGTGGTTAAGTAGATTTGCCAAGACAACATGCTTTGTTACTGTCTCAGCTCTGTAAACCACAGCAGATTGGACAGGACAGGATTGGATTGCACAGGATGGAGCACGGAGGGAAGGGGATGAGGGGTGAGCATACCAGGACTGTGCTCTGCTACCAACTGGTGTTAATCCTCTGGATAAGCATCAGCACACACAAGTCCCTTCCACTTTTGGACCTCGTCCATCAAGAGCTGTGATAATTGGATGTAGGTTAGAAAGAGTTTCAAGCAAAGCAAGCAACTTAAAAATGTGTGTGCGTATATTTAAAACAAGAGTTTAATTTTGAAATTATCTGAGAGTACATCTGTGGCAAGCACATTTCTCTCAATCTCAGGATTTTTCCTAGAGGTGCACAGAGGGAAATGGAAGAGAAAACAATTTCTATTTCTGCTCCTTGTTTTTCCTATGTGGAATGTGTTTGGAGAATTGTTTACCTGGAGTGAGTGCTTGATTGGATTCTGGTGAGGATTGTTTGAGCCTGATGGCCAATCCAACCCACCTGGGGCTGGACTCTCAGAGAGGGTCACGAGTTAGTTAGATTAGAGATAGAGTAGGAGAAAGTAGTATGTAGTTTTAGTATCCTCCTTTTATATAGTATGTTAATGTATTTTATCATAATTATAATAAAGAAATAATTCAGCCTTCAGAACTGAGTCAGACATCATCACTTCCCACTGGGTTTGCCTGCATCCACAACATACATCTATTTAATAAAGAACTGAGAAAAATCCCTAAACTCCACATCGTTACATATTTGTTAACTGATTTGACAGTAGCTGTAGCATGGATTTAAGACAACCCACAATAACAAAACCCTCACACTTTTCTACTGATCTCACCAAAGCATCAGTACCTTCAGTAAAACATTGATTGTGTTACAGAAGTTCTAATCGAAGGCTTTATTGAAAAGGTTATGAAGATACTATGGATACATATTTCCCAAATACAAGTGACCTAAAAATAACACAAATATTAGTGTAACAGCATGCTCTGGAGTCTGCTGAAGTTCAGTGCTTGCATTTTTATTTAGACAAATGATGTGCAAGTGACAGGAGTGTTAATTGGCACATACATTTCTCATTTCTAAAGTAGCTCATTTGGTGGAGCCACTATCAAATAAAATTCTGTAATGTTAAAATTATAGGACATTTCAAGGCAGCAAATTGATTAAAGTGGTTATTTGTTTCTTGCTCTAAACACAAGCAGCAGATAATTTTAGTGTGCCAGTGTGCTTGCCTGCTTTGTACTTGAAATAGAATACAATGAGTGTCTGTATTCTGAAAAAAAAAAGAGGATCCCTTTTTCCTGCACACAGTTTAAACCAGGAAGAGTAATAAATGCAATAAGATATACAAAGAATGTGATCCTGTCTGAACTCCTGCACTTACTCTTTCCCTATCCAGATTCATGATGTGCAGTAGCAGAAGCTGTATCCAGCTAAAATGTTTTTAAAGTCCTGGCTGAAATGCAAGTATTCACAGTAGAATGCACATGTTCTCTTCCAAAAAATTCTCTTCTAATTTCTGACTGAAGGTTCATAGATATTTCCATTTGTCAGGATTTCCATCCACACTAAGGTCACCTAGACCACAGGATTGCAAGGCAGACTTCAATCACATCTAAGCAATTTTACAGATCTGATTGCACGTATTTCTCAAATAAAATTGTACAAATTTCACTATTCACAAAGGTAAAAATTGAATGCGCCAAGATATTACTTCCTGATACAACAAAGGAGATTTCAAAGTAGCAAAAGGCAATAATAGGGAAGAAAATATTCACATCTACCTCAGACATTTCTATTAGTCTCAGTGGAAATCTGAAATTCTTCCCCAGCTTGCAAAAAGCAAATATAAAACCACTACAAATTTAAAATAAGAAAATATTTCTTCTAAAGACTTATTTTCCTGATAACATCTCTTACTTTGTGTCCCAGGCATACAAACACATCTGAAATTTGGCCTGTACACATGTGCTTAAGCACACAAATCAGATTCTTGACGCCTACCACAAACTGCTAAGACAAAAATAACAAACAAACCCTGTACTGGAGACATAGAAAAGCCTCTCCTGGGTTTCCTGGGCCAAGGTAAAATAAAGTGAAACACGTACATAGAGCCAATCTTCTTTCACTGGCAAACCCAATACATTTCCCTTGTCCATTCAAACCTGCCTCTGAACTTTGCTCCATTTCACACCCCTGCCTTGTCTTGGGTATTGCCTTCCTCAAGAAAAACAAGAAGCAGGAAAATACTGCCTGGTAGTACAGAGGAGGGCAAAGAATTGAGAAACCAGAGAACAGCAGCAAAAAAATCTGGAAGAAAATGGGCAACAAAAATGAAAAAAAAAAAAAGTTCTTTAAATAAAGGAGGTCCACTTCAGACTAAAACTATTCTAAACTGTTCCCTACACCTTTAAGTGTGTAACTTCCTTTTCAGGAGTTTTATGACCAGAGTGTGGATCAGATTACTGTGAGTCAATAAAAAATGGTATGTTGGATGCTGATCCCATCTTTTCCTTAACCCTCTACTATCTCTCACTCCCATGCTTCAGTGAATACCATCTAATTTCCCCCGGGAAAAGTGAAGTGTTTAGCTGAAATAGCTTTACATTTTTATTTATTTTAACAAAACTCTCGATACTATTTATTTATACTCTACAGGTTCTGTGAAACCCTGAATTATATTCCCTCTAGTCTAAAATGGTTTGACTTAAAATGCATTTTTCTAGTAGCTCTCTGGCTAGCAAGCTTTCTGCTTTTTTTTTTTTTTTATGTTCCCAGATACAGAGACCCAAAAGAGTTTTTATTTAACAACAGCTCAATAATTACCTTTTCTAAATTCCCATCTCTCCACTATTGTTTCTGGCATATTAGTTTTCAAGGTCTCAAAGTTCACAGCAGGTTTTTTTTTGCAAGAAAAGTGATAAAGTGCTTGCATTATGAATAGTAATTTTATTCTCTACTACTGTAGCTGAATACAGTGGCATGCAAGCTACCTGGTTTCAATATTCCATTGCAAATTCCTTAGGGTTCTGTGTCAGCAGCAACATATTTAGCAACCTTGAAGAAAATTTTTCTTTTTGTTGATGGCTTTATTTATTTAAAAACCGTCCTCATCTGGGTAACCACATAATGTGCATGGACTCAGCTACAAGATGATCCAATGGTATGGAAAATGTTCTAAAATTCTCAACAGCTGTTAAATCAGATTGAAAAATGAGCATAGTTTTGAATGCTTGTAAGGTATTGTATTTTAATGAGACAAGCACATCACATCCTCACTCTCCATTGAATGTCTTTTGATCTGGGATGTGCGGATCTGATCTTGCAAATATTAACTTTATAGCAAGCATTTGCTTAGTTGTTATTAATTAAATAATGAGATGTTTCTTGTTATGCTGAGCTTCTGCTATTTGCAATTTGAAATTTGATGCAGGTGTTTGTTGGTTTTTTTTTCCCTGGCAGATAACAACTTATGGCTAAACATACATTTAATTTCAGGTTTAGGTGATTATATGGAAATACAGCATGTTGCCAAAACGTTAATTTAAAAGAAAGATTTTCATGGACATAAATTGCTCATGAAAAAAAGAAGCAATAACAATTGAGAAGCTATTTTGTTTCAGCAAGCAAAATAAAGTAGCAATTTTATGCTTCAGCCAAACCTCACAAATGAGGTGCTATTTCATTTATTTAAATGTTAGAATATTCAACACTATTCTTTCCCCCCTGTATACAGCATATAATGGAAAACATACACCATACTCTACAAGCTATACTGTTAAAACTGTCCATCTAAAAGGTGATTTTCATTATACAGATTTAAATGTTGCAATTCAAATACAACTTCACAACAGTTTTCCCCCAGTATGCTGTTTAAAATATATATATTTTTTTTAGTTTGAACTACAAAACATCAGGGGGTTTACATTAACTTCCAAACAATATAAAATGAAGAATTCTTACACCCAATTAGAATTTTAAATTCAATCAGACTTCTATATAATAAGTTATGTAAATAGGCATGTGACTAATAGAAAATCTCACTTCATGGGTGTCACACACACAGTTTTATTACTGAATTTCAGACTTGATAATTTTGAGATGTGTCCATAGATTCCCATAGATCTATTTAAGACCATAATCAATCACTGGGTTTAAGTTAGACAGCAAAAATTTCAGAAATGTATTTGCTATATTTCTATGCTTATTTTTTACTGTAGTATACTTTCTACCACTTCTATATTTCTATCACAATTCAGCAACTTTAATACAACCTAATGCAGTGGAACTGGACGGACAAGGCAGCAGGTAGGAAGGCTTCAGCTCTGTGAAAGCCTTCATGACTCCTGCACTCATGCAGCCAAGTATAAAACCTGCAGCTAATTTAAATGGATAGAACTGCACAATATCTCAATGAACATATTTTCTGATCAGAAAGTGGCATGCTCTGAATATATTATCAACAGTAGCAGTGAGGATTTTCTATTGCTCTTCCTTATGCTTGATGGGCTATGCCAGTTAACACGCCTGATTTCACATGCTGAAGTTCCTCTAAACTTCCCAAATTAGGTAGGGTGGAAAAAGCATTAACTGAGTCAGGTTATTCTGTTCACCTACCTGTTAAGAAAAATAAAGAGTAAATACTGAGCAGGCTGGGCAGAAAAAATTCACTAACAGAGATTTACCCTCTACGAGAAGCAAATGAGGATGAGTTCTCACAGCTGTGTTATCTATGTTTAGAAGTTCTTCCATTACCATAATTTTTAGCTCTCTCTAGCCCACTAAAAATAAACTAAAACCATATTTTCAAAGTTAAAACAGTTTTTACCCCTCAAGAGCAGCAATCCAAATTTTGGAAGGTCATATACTTACCCTGAATCACAAAACATGTTCTAATTTTGAATATTGATACTATTATAAAAAGATTTGAGTATACACACTACATATGCAATACAAGAACTAAGGCTTTGGGAACAATCTGTTTAACAAACCATTAATAAATTCAGATGATGACTGAATTCATTCCAGGACAACTTCTGTATTTGATTTCTTCTGTGGGGTATTCAAAATTTTAACACATACTGATGAAACCAACAGATGTTTGATGAGCAGCAAGCTATATTTTGTTATAAATTCAGACTTTAAAAGAGCCAGAAAAACTTTACATAGAGATGCATGTTCATTCCTTAATGTATGAGCCTGGAAATTCCATAGTGTCTACACATGATTCTAAAATTTGCATATCATTGAAGCAAAATGAAGACCACATTAAATGAAATTTCTGGAATTTTTTATCCAGATATATTTCTTGTATTGCATGCTCACAACACTGGCTTAACCTATAATTACTAGTTTAACACATAATAATTTTGATGTCATTTGCCCTTCTGAAAATGTCTAAAAATGCAAATATACTTGCAAGAACAACATATATTTCCTGTCACGTTTTATATTAATCACCACTAATAGTAATAAAACCATCATATTAATCACTAGAAATAAGTTAAAGCTACAAGACTGTTTCAGGGTAAAAGACAGGAAAGGGAACGATAGGAAGATTTGGGGTCTTTGACAATAAGGAAGGATAATTAGAGATTATTAACATACTCCAATTTTCCTCCCCTCCAGTGAAATTCTTGTAGAAATAGGTCAACTGAGATTGATTTTGCAGTGGCTTTGAGCTGTTTTCACACCACATGCCCATATTTTTGAAGGGCATAAGTACAATCTAAGTGCTAAAAAAATATTTACGGAGGGCAGAGTAAAGTAGGTTTTTCAGAGATCACAGCTAAGCAAAGTAATCTATCAGTGCAACTGCAGCACCTCTGCAGAACTGGGTCAAAGAAGGTTGACATCCCATCCTGAACTGGGTGGAATATCCAATCCCTTAGTGAATATCTCTGCATATAGATAAATCCGTTACTGCATGAATTCATCCTTGGAAACCTTCTTAAAGACTTTCAGAGAATGTGTTTCTACACTACCCCAAGTCAGAGAAACTATCTGAAAAAAAATGAGATGCAGGGACTAAACAGAAGTTCAGCTACACAATTTTCTCCAGAAAAATCAGGCTATTTGGCTCAGAATGCATAGATACATGGTGAAAAACAAGGACCTAAGAAACAATTTCTTTCCAGGAAATTGCCTGTGGGATATAATGGATTACATGTGAGACATGCTGCAGTGCAAATGGCAAAAGGTTTTCTTTATCTACAGTTAAAGAGTCTTTAGAACATATGAAGTTATTTTTTTATGCTTTTCTCAGTTCAATACTGCATTCAGGTTTGGATATTGCATTTAAAGAGGGATACAAACAAATTGGAAACAGGCCAAGAAAAGCACTGGAAATAACCCCAGGTCTAGAAAACACGATGTGTCTTATAGATTGCATAAACTGAAGTTATTCAGAACAAGATGAAAGACCAATATGGAAGATACTGATACCCAAACATATAAAAAGGCTACAAAGGAAAGGAATATATTATGTTTTCAGTGACTATGGTAAGTGGTTCAAGAAACTGATGAGGTCAAGATTCAATTTAGATGATGAACAGAGAAAAAAAAATCCAAACAATTTCTAACTTTAAAATGAGATCTCAATTTTCTAAGAATGGAAGAGATTTAATGGGAGAAGTTACAGAGGTCTTCAAGGGCACAATGGATTACCACGTTCAGCATATTACATGCCTGTTACTAATGGTGCTTTGGGATCAGGATCAACACCACCTGGCCTCTTGGAGTCAACATGCACTTCCACTTCCCTGTGTTTCAACAGTTTAATAAAAACAAGGTAATATCCCATTGCAGATAAATTCCACTCAGCTCCTGCTTGAAAAGAATCTGTTCCCAACTAAGATAAACTACATGCAACTGGTTTTATTTTCTCTGGAACTGCCTCGAAGAGAACAAATAAAACACATTCCTTATTTTTAAACAAAGAGGATAAAATAACTTCTTTCTGCGAGCTTCAACACACTGAATATTTTTTAAACAGAACATGATGTATATTTACAATTTATAAAAACAAGACAGCTCTGCTTGAAATTATGACTAAAACTTAAATACTTGCCACAGTAATTTGTCACACTAAAATTGTCTAGTGATACAGCAGGAAGGAAAAGACAAACAAGCAGAAAATAAAATAAATGTTTTGAAAATCTTCAGATATGGTAGAAAAAAGGATAGGAGGATTGCAGACAGGATTTTGGAAACTATCTTCTGGGAGTTACACTCAAGTTTCAACTTTCTTTTACACAGCTGCTTTACTATATTAGTGCTTAAAGGGCACAGCCAAACCAAAGACAATGAACCTTTTGCCTGATTAAGGACACAAGAATATTAAAAGAGTAATAATTAAAATCAGAGTCCTAATACTTATACACTTCATCTCATTTGGACTAATCAAAGTGACAGAATTAAACACTTGCTCTTGCAGTATCAATGATTAGGTGCATATATAAATTTTCAAAGTAAGTTCTGGTATAAATATAAACTTTTGAAAGGGTGACAAAGATGAGTTTAATAAACAGGCTTGCATGATACGTGTAATGCTTGATGTTGGAAAGATGTGTACTTCAAGGCTACTTTAAACGTTAATGATTGATTTGATCATTACAACACTACATGACTGGCTGTAAACACTAACATGATGTTAATAAAAATTACACATTAATTTTTTTTTACCTCGATTTTCAAAGATAGTTGTATACAAACAACAAAACCCCCATTCTAATACAATCTATTTGGCAGGGGTTTTTTTTTTTGCCTTTGCTGAAAATTTAACTACCAGTAACTAACTTTTTTTTCAACATCATTGGTAGGCTACTTAAGAATTCTGTGCATTATTCACGCATTCTATTTTCTTCTAAATTATATTTTGGTTAGAATGTTATTCTGAGCTCACTTTTTTTTTTTTCATTAATAAAAAGGCACATATGATATGAAGTAACTTGCAGCATTTCTGCCAGAACATCTTGTTCATGTGCTTTAATCTTTTGTGCTTAATAGCCTCATCAGACTGAACCACTCAAACTGCTGTTCTAAATATTGTGTTCTCAGCAGTAGCTGTCAAACCTGGATTTAGTTGCACTAGTGCATAGGCAAAGTTTTGCACCGGTACCTGCAATTTACCTTCCCATCATTTTGGTGCCAAAAATACACCCCCAGACTTCAGATGAAAGTCAGATTTATGTATCTTGATGAAATCAAAAAGCTGAAGCATTACTTTTCCCAGTAGCTGTCTTTAAAATCAACACAAAATCAGAGGGGGGATAAAACCTGCAGAGCTGATAATTTTACACAGTGTTACATAAAGCATTTTGCCTTTCAGCATTAAAATCAAACTTGAAGAAAAGAATTTGAGCAGAGGCAGATAGGTATCAAGAGCTTAGGTTGGGAACATTTAAATGCCTTCTTGTTTGAAGGAAATACTATGAGTGATCACCTTGGGACGCTGGCTGTGCTTACCCATAGTGAGGACATTTGAGACCCAGCCTGTGGATCAATCACTCTTGGCAACAGATGAACATTTTAAGAGTCTTAAGCCAGTCTACCATCCAGCAAGGAAGAGAGAAGAGTGGCACTACTGGTCTAGACATATCTGATTTATATTCATCTTTCCTTCCCCATACCTGAGTTCTAAATTGAGATCCCACTTGCTACTGAGAGAACCTGAGATTTTCCTTGAACCAACCCCCCCCCCCAATATCATAATCAAAAATGCCTCACAAAGATAAACTATCACCTACTCCAAACCAGAGAAACGCATTATTTTTTTTTTTTAACTGCAGTTATGCACCCCTCATTTTACTTTAAAACTATCTTTGTTTTCCAAACTCTGTTTCTACTTTGAACACTGTAATGATGATGGTTCTTGTCATGGATTATGCATTATATAATTTGGAATCTTCTCTACATGGTCTAACTTCAGAGAATCCTATTATCTTTGAAAGGTATCAGAAAATGCCTATAAATTTACTTTTATTCAAGTTCTTTTACTAGATGAACTTTCCTTGAAGGAGAGGTACAGAACAAACATTATCCCTGTCTGGGGCGAGGATGAGCAGAAGTAATTTAGAAATGACAGAGTATTATTTGATAGGCTTGCACTTTGTCATCTTTATCTCTGTGATTGTTCAAACTTACCCAACAAAGCCATTTGCAGTGGGCCATAACCAGCACACTTTGCCCTAATTAATTTTGTCATAATCTTATACAGAGTTAGTTGACATTTTGTGACTTCCAGCCTTTTGACATAGTAATGAATATAACCTTTAACATGTTACTTCCAGGGTAGTGAGCACTACTGACTTCAGTACCTTTTCTGGCTGAACTTGTCAGCAAGATGTAAGCTGTGAGCATACAACTCATCCTATGAAATGTTAAACTAACCAGGTTCATTGTCTACAAAGCACTGACTTGACACACAATGCACACCAAAATACCCTCTCTGCATGTAGATTGTAAAGTACAATCTGTAGCTGATGGTCTTTGGGTTATTTAGCATTACACTTTTTATTTGGTGTTACACATATCACAAGATTTGAACTTGGTGTCATTTTCTAAATCATCCCAAACCTCTTCAAGAACAGCTATTTCTTCATCTTCTCCTGAAGCATAGCCAAGAAGGAATTTGTCACCTGCAAAGAAGCAGTCAGCAAGAATGTAATTTGGCAACAGTGATGAAATAAAGTATTGTCTCTGGCTGAAAAGATAAAAGAGATAAGAAAAAATATGTAAGCCAAACTTTGCTGGAAAAGCATGTTAACTTTCAGCCCTTTCTGAAAAGAACCAAGGGATTTCCACACATTTTTTATCAGTGTGTGAGCTTCTAGATGATTCTAAATAATTCTTTCATTGCGTCCCAAAACTATGCATCCTACATCACAGCAGAAGAAAACAATGCAACCTCTGAAATTACAGAAAAAATGTAATCTTCATTTTAAAGTAATGCTTCCATACCATAAGGATTTATTTTCTCTTTAAACTCCATAGAACAAATTTCTTCCTCTATTCCCTAGAAGGAAAGCCAGGTTGGAGTTTTGTGTATATATCTAATAGCACAGGCCTATTGTGGTTTCTTGAAGGCATACACTAGATTTTGGGAAATGTGGATGAAATAAAAGAATAACTGTAAGAAAATAGTGCTTGAATACAGATTCCCCAAAGAGCTGTCACATAACATTAAAACTGATGTGCTCCTGTGTGATAGCTAAGGGAAAAAAAAAAGATTAAGAAAAGTAGTACATGGTATCATTCTGATTAATTCATACTGGCTTTCTGGGAGATTCAAAGGCAAAGACGCACATACAAAAAAATACTAAATATGATGACATTAAAGTCTTTAATGAATTCAGATGAAAAAAAAAAGTCTCAAAGGTTTTTTAACAGTCTTACTAAAAAGAATTATATTCCCAGCAAAGATTTTGGAAGTCTGCCATGGTAGATACGGGTTAGTAAGTCAGAAATTTATTCAGGAGGCAAAGCTAAGCACCTTGCAAGTCAATATGTTAATCCTGAATTCAGTCTTCCCTCTAACAGTCACCCAGGGTGAAGCCCCTGCAAAGCTGCTCTGATAGGAACTGCACAGTCAGACTGAATCACACTGGGGTTTACCCACTGGAAATGTGGAGGTAGAGAGACCCACACACATATAGGGAGCATTCATCTTGTGCTACAAATATTCTTCTTTGGGGAGGCAAAAAAAAACCCAGGAAAATATGACCTCTCATTTTATTTAATGAGTCAGAGTTTCCTGAAAAGTCAACAAATTGTTAAAAAAAAAAGTTCTCAAAAAGATTAAAAATTAGAAACAGTTGTTTGACGTATGCAGATAGCTACAAATGAATTTAAAAATAACATTAGCAGCAGTAAAGGTAAAATGAAATTCTTTTTATATGCATATTTGTCTTATCAGTAAGAATAATAATTACATTTTTCCACACAGAAACTCTTTTTCCCTTATTACCAGGACAAACACTTAAGAGTACTTAACCCTGCCTTTGGCTCGGTCAATAAAAGCAGCATTTAATTATTTATGTCCCATGAAGCCTTACAGTAATTTTCTTTTACAGGCAGCAGTAAAGATCACAATTGCATGGCTTGAGTAAAATGTTTGGAAAACTCGCACAACATGATTTATTTCACAATGAATCAGTTTTGAATTTCTTTTTCTTCTCACCTAGGGATTCCCTTGGGAATCTCAGATTGACCTCTGGACTTGTAAATACCCAGAATTTTTGAGGCAGCAGCCTCTGCTTTGCAGATACTGCCCAGGCTGTTCAGGTTGCTTCTGTTATTCCTGTGAACATTCAGATTTGGGTTTTAATGCAGCTTCTAAAAGTCATTAGCAGTACCACCAAAGTAGCAATAGACATAGCTGATAAAATAATGATTTCAAACACTTTACAGAAAAAAAAAAAGTCTTAGATACAGTGATTGGGGTTGTTGGGACATGAAGCTTGAAGACAGAAAATACCAGAACCCATTTCCATGAAAAGTCTGTAATGTATTGATAGATTAAGCAGTAGCAGAGGAGGTGCAAGACAGAAAATTCTGGCACCCCAGTGTGAGACCAAACTAAAATAATTACACTTTTCCCCAGTAAGAGTTATAGGGCAAAGCAATACATTATAAAGCAATGCATTATAAAGCAAGGCACAGCCCTGGGAAAACATAGGCCTGGAAATAAATCTAAAAAAAAATCTAATTACTTGTTCTAAGCCTGTAGCACATCCTGCTAAGTAGTGAAAAACATCATAAGGGCATTATGAAATTGAAAATCTTGTACTATACAATTTGTCTTCATTAACACACTTCTATTATTTTGTAACACATATCTAATCTTTCGCTCACTTTATGTCCCTTTCTCATTTTGCAGTGTTTCAACAGTGTCAGGGGTTTCCAGTTACACTGGAGTATTTAATTTACTGTTCTGTTTTTTGTTTTGTTTTTTTTAATGTTGTTCACAAAAACAGTAAATTGTTACATTTGCCAAATTTAAATCAAATAATTCAGTGATTACTTACTCCACCAAGATGAACTGAACTGTCTAGATGTTATTCTTGACCTTTACTTCTTGCTGTTTATACTATAGTAGCATGTGATTTTAACAATTGCACCTTTCTTAAATTAATAATTCCTTCCAGTAACTCAGAACAGTCTGGTTTTGTACCCAGACTTCCTAGTGCTCCTCAAAGCTGTAGGGATTCTGAAATACTTTTTTCCTTTATTCTCATTTGATGAAACAAGCAGACTCAGCCACATTTCACAGAAAGTATTATTTCTTACGCAGTGACTGTATTTTGTGGAGTTGCAGGTTAGCATGATTCCAAATGTTTCATTTGTACTTCGTGGGGTTAGCTGTATCTCCCTAGGAGCTTTGTGCTTACCAAACATAATATGATGAAGTGTTATTATGTTTCCTCATCTGGAAACTGACAACTTTTCCTACCCCTGAAATGTACACTGTGCCTTACAAATCCCTCCAAGAGCCACAGGAAGGAAAGAACAAGTGTATAGGTCAAAAAGGCATGCTTTAGGAAACTTGGGAAGAATGAGTAATGTCATAAACAAAATAGGTTTACAACTGCCTCTGAGAACTACTTCATCAAATCGTCCTCCTCAGGGAAATAACAAAATTAACTACTGCTCTGGACTCAAAAAAATCACCAAACTTCCCTTTAAGAAGCTGTTTTCCCAAACGTTTGTGGGCTTTTTTTTTTTTCTGTGAAAGTTCCAGTGTGTCAAGAAAATACACGTTTCTATTCATCAAAAGAACAATAAAGTATTTTTTGCAAGAACCTGGTCTTTCCTCCTGTTAAGTCTAAACATCTATTTAAAGGTTTCAATTGAGATGCAAATTTTAAACTCAGGTCCAAGAATTACAAAGGAAACATCCTGGGAAACTCCTGTAGAGTGTAAACCAGATTCCATACAGTAAAATACACACTCTTATTCTTTTGACAGGCAATTTTCTTCAAGGCATGACTTCTGCAGACCCATGTGAATCATTGCTTTCTTTGGGGGATGAAAATATGCCTCCAGCAAGTTACAATAGCTAATCTAGTTAGAACAACAACCTGGAGTTCATTTCGCTCTAACTTTTGTATTTCTTTGTTCTTTAAACAAAACTTGTGCTTTGCAATTTCATTATATTGTACAGGTGAGAGGAGAAGCATTATTTGGATTAAAATTATAAATAGAGATGTTGTGGCTCCACTGCTGTAGTGTCTAGCCTCGTATTCATATTAAGTATTTGCTATCCCAAATACATTTTCTAAGGGCTCAAAAATTCACACCTGCCCCTCTAAGGGTCTTCTTGACTGATCAGTCAGGAAATACCACGAAGAGTATATATTTAGCTGATATAAGTAGAGGGCTGGAGTCTGGGCAAAACAAATTAAATAAAAAAGCCCTTTATCCACACTTTGCAGATGGGAAGCCACAGGTCTGTGACATTAAGAGAATATTAACAAATATTAACCTTTTCTTTTTTCCTTTAGACTGTGAGAAACTGTTGAACCCCATCGCTGTTCAATGACAATTCTCTTCACACTGATCATTAAAATGGTCCAGTTAAACTTCACATGGAGGAATTTGTGTAAAATTAAGCACTGTTCGCTTAGGATAAGTACAGTTTGCTCAAGGTCATATGAAATTATTAACAAAGGTGGCATTTTGAGACTTCTAGTTAAAATACAGTGCCTTAAGCATCAGCTCCTCTTTTATTTAAATAGTGTTTTCACCCACAGATACTTGTGGCTACTGGGAACTACTCCACTAGATTTTCCTATCCTAGGACTATGGCAGGGAAAGTAGAACTCAAAAAGCAGGTTGTGTCTTTTAGTTATATAACCATGCATGTGTTTGTGTACACATAAATTTACACACACACACATGTCCTGTGCATATTTATGGTCCTCCAACTCTCCAGTCAAAGCCTATTGAAGCCTCTTATTTCAATTTGGGATCATTTTGGTAGTGTGAAAAGGTGTGTGGGTCTAGGGAGAAGCGAAGGTGTCGAGTACCTATTTGTAAAGACAAATGAGAATGAACTCAGTATTCAAGACAGTGTGTAAAGCACAGATCCCTCCTCATCATTGCTGTGACTGTGAGAGGAAACTGCCTGTATTGGAGTTTCATGAATCTACAGGGATTCCTCATCCTAGATGGAACCATCAAGCTTTGATGCAAGGACTGGGATGCAGCAGGTAGACAGCCAAATAGAAACTTCCTCCATGCTCCTCCCTATTGGGTTCCCTGGAAAGAACCAATAATGCTCCATGTAATCATTGCAGATTTTAACTCAGCTTTATTTGAAGTTTGATGGTGGCTGAACTTATTCCCCTAATCATTAGGAAAAACTGCTGAGAGAATCAAAACTCCTTACTGGAGTTAGTTGCAATTGTGTGAAAGTCCATTAAAAGCTATCAACCACCTATTCCATGTAAATTAATATGTGTTCTTCAGGATATTCTTTATATACTTCTGTTCTTGAGGTTCTTCTATTAAATTTGAACATATGACATGAGACTCAAAGTCTCAATCAGAGAGGCTTATTAACTGGGCTGGAATAATAGATGCAGTCACAACTCAACAAATGGGTTTTAGGCTGCTAAAAGCATTATGAAAATGTTCTTCCTAATTCTTTCTTAAAGATAGAAGGATGAGAAAGGACTCTCAGAAAAAACTTATATTTGGTAATATCCAGGATGACTTAAGATTATGATTCTAACAGGAACTGCTGAAGTCTAGCACAAAAGCTCTTCCTTGTGCTACACCCTCCTACACCTGCAATTTCTGCAGCTCCATTTTGGGTTAATTTTTAATATTTAAATGTAAGATTGCAGATGCTTCACAGAATATGAGATCCTCCCAGTTAATATTCTGATCAGGTTCTGAAGATGAGATTTTCTATGCCAAGCTACTTATTTTGTTTCGCTTTGCATTCAGCACATCCATAAATGAATAAAATACAATCATAATGCTACTATTTACTAATCCTAAGTATCACACAAACTGGAGTTTTCCTTATTCAGGAAAATTGTGGCCTCAGCACTTGAAACTCCACAAGATAAAAAGTTAACATTGTATTTTGCTATTTATGTTTCAAGCCCTCAGTTTCATGATGACTCATGTACTGGACTGAGCTGTGAATCAAAGTCATCAAATTCAAAAGCACCTTCAAAAGCACACACGTGGGAGTGACAGATGGTGAATAAACCTTTATTTTCTTGGCACTCTCCTGGCATTAAACCAGATGGAGACATTTGCAAATAGCGGATGGTAAATCCTTGGAAGGGCAGGCATTCTCATCACTTCTGTGTTGCTCAGAACCTGCAGGTGTGCCAGTATCTTTTGGGTTTACATTTCTGCTTCCAACACTGTACCTAACAGTTCCATATAGAACCTTTACCTGGTTCCTTTCCCTTCCAATACAGCCCACTAGTGTACTTTCCAGCATGATTCCTACAGGCATGGAGTGGAGCAGATTTCCAGGAGAGGCTGTGCTCTTCATCGTGGGAATTTTGACAGCCCAATGAGATAAAACCCTCAGGAGCCTGGTCTGACCTCAGAGCTGATTCTGCTGCTCACAGCAGGATGGAGCTGTAGCCCCTGAGGTCCCTTCCAACCTGAAATTGCCCTGTGGTCCCTGCTTCACACAGATGTGTACAGATGTGAGGGCAGGGTTTCTCTGCTCACAGTTCTCACAATGTGGTACCAGAAAGTCTCCAAGTCCA
The DNA here is from genome assembly GCA_003676055.1 of Chloebia gouldiae. Lineage (NCBI taxonomy): Eukaryota > Metazoa > Chordata > Aves > Passeriformes > Passeridae > Chloebia > Chloebia gouldiae. The sequence goes on along the minus strand of QUSF01000048.1, from coordinate 1,883,012 downwards.
CTCTTGACTCTGTTGTCGTGGATCACTAACATGGCACAGCTAAACCAAACTATCAGATGGTTTTTCTGCTTGTATTTTCATATTTTATTAGGACTTGGTCAGCTCCAAGTCCATCAATATTGTCATAAGAATAAGTATTTTAAATTGTATGCCACGCTTTATTAGTCCCAGACCTGAAGTGCTTTTATTTTTAGTTGTCTCATAACTTCTTCTTCATATCTTTCAGGATATTTACCCACAACATTAAGAAACACAGTGCCTTTCAGCATGTGAGGAACAGATAGCTGATAACCCACTACCATTTTACCCCAAGCTCAGTGGCATAAAACTACATTTATTTTATAGAGCTTTATCTAGCATTTTTTGCCACAGCTCTCATTTCCAGATGAATCAGGCCTTTCTCTGTATCCTATTTATCAAAGTAAATTGAGACACTTCCAAGAACAGAATTATGTGTTCCCTGTTGTTTCATTTGTCCTGATTGCTGCTGCCCTCATCAAACCTACACATAAGAGCAGTATAAGCTGTCCATGACAATTATGGACACCATGAGGCCTGACTTGAGCAACCTGGTTTTTGAAAGATGTCCCTGCTCATGGCAAGGGGGCTAGAACAAGATGATCTTTAAGGTCCCTTCCAACCCAAACTGTTCAATGAGTCACTAATAATAAAAAAAAAAAACCTAATCAAACGTTAAGCAACCACAACAGACGATATTCCTCAGTGTTTTTGGATTCACCATGCAGAACTTCTCATATCTCTTTAAGCTTCCTTTTTAGTGATTTAGATCAAATTTCTCTGCTGGCAAAAATCAGCCTCTTGAATATATATATTGAGCAGAGTTCCTACTATTTTGACTGATATCAGAAATATATAGAAAGGAAAGAAGATCCTTCTCTCCTCCTGTTTCCTGAAAGAAACTATTTTATACCAATGTCTACCAGCAACTTTCATTGATGCAATTTTTGGTGTTATTCAGTAATAGCCTGGGAATATATATGTTAGGTTAATTGCAAAATAGGATACTTTCAGACCTGTGTGAATTGGAACATTGTGACACCTTCAAAGGTTTTGGCTGTCATGTTGTAGTTGATACAAAGCGCACATGCTTAAAGCAAAAATTGGATGTGCTTCTGATTTTCAGAACAATTTTTTTCCTGGTTTCTCAGCTATGAAGGAACTGTTCCTGGGCTGAATTGAGGATATAGTTATCCATATAATCATCAACTCATCAAAACTATTTCTCTCCAATTTAGAGAATTGGGTACCGTTGTCAAAGACTTTACAGAATTCCAGCTAAATGACATCTGTAGGCATTGACATTTACCTACAGCAAGCCCCCCTCTTGTCCATTGCTGGAGTTGCCTCAGTACAGGAGGGTTGGTCAGGAAGGACTTGAAGCCATGCTGGCTGTCTCAAATCACCTCCCTGTTCTCTATGTGTCTTAACACAGCTTCTAGAAGGATCTGCTCCACGATCTTCCCAGGTGTAGAGGTCAGGTCATTCCCAGGGTCCTCCTTTCTACCCCTTCTAAAGATGGGTGCCATCTTCCCTCTTTCCCTCTTTCCACTAAGCTGAGACTTCACCTGACTGCCATGACTTTTCAAATATCATGGAGGCTGGCTTGAAAACTCTATTTACCAATTCCTCCAGGACTCTGGGATGCACTATCACCAGGTTTTATGTATATTCAGGTTCCTCACAAGGTCATAAACCTGATCTTGTTTTACAGTGAGAAGGACATTTCTCCCCTAGCCCCCATTCTGCTATCTATCCATTTGAGAAGTATGGGAAAAGAGATTGTCAGTGAAGACTGAGGCACAAAATTGTTGAGTATTTCAGTCTTCTCCTCATCAGTTGTTAACCTTTTTCTAGCATTTTTTCATCAGGGGAGTACAGCTTTTTGACCTTCCCTTTCTGGTTAACATATTTTAGCACATAGTTGAGTCATTATTACTGGATTAATAGTGGCTTGTTCATATACTTCCTTCTGCATTTCAAGAAGTTTATGGGGTTTTTCCCCAGCCCCCCCCCCCAAAAAAAAAAAAAAAACAAACCCTGTGTTTGATGGTTTTAGCATCAACAATGCTAAATGGTAACAGATTAAATAGTGAGAGAATTTTTCTGTAAGTTCAACATTCCTAATGCGTTCTGATATTTATCTGAAGAGTTCTTTACTGAGTATGCAGATGTGTATAGAGTGAGTTTAATGTAAGAGTCAAGACTTTTGGAAAATAGGCAGCAACAATCAGGTCCCTAAATTCTATTTCATCACTGGAGTAAGTGGTCTTGTTATCAGACTCCTCTCTCTTGGCTCGACAGATACTGCTAAAAACCCCCAATCCTTTGCAGTACAGCTTTGTGTTTGCTAGTGGAATTTATGAATCTCTAGGAGATAAAATCTGAGAATGAGCCATTTATCTTTGCACACTTTGGACTCAATTAGTTTTGAAAATGTTTTGGTCTGACCTATATGTATTCCAAAAGCATTCTCCAGCAGTATTAGTTTATGTTTTAAACATGTCCATATGCCACACAGGAAACAAAAGCAAAATCTGACAACTTATTATTTCAAGGAATGTTTCACTTTCTCTTCATCTATACTAACACTCTGAAGGAAAGAATTAAAACGTGAGATATTAATCACACAATGACAAAAAAATATCCATTCCAAACAGAAATTAAACATTAGTTTTTACAGTTAAATTTTCAAGAAGACAATATCCTAATTGAATAAAACAGACTTCTGAACAAAAAAACAAGAATTTAATACTTCAAATCACATATCTTTTCAGTTAAAAAATAAAAAAATTGCATGATTTTACACATTATTGGCACTGCAAATACCTTCCTTCATACCTTTTATAAAATGCAACTGAAAAATCCTTCTGAGGAAAAAACACTTGTTTTGTTCTCACAAAAGTAAGATTTTCAGCTTCTTTCTAGTCCTTACAATGGAAGTGATAATTCTTTATGCTAAACTGACATTTCTTCACTGGGAAACTCTCATTAGATCATGTAATGTTACTTCATTTTGCTAAAATAATATTTCTTCCTTGTAATTTGGCATTGACATTTCAAAGCATACACTGATGACACTTCCAATTCCACCAGCATTTCAGATATTTTTTAACTAGTTTGTAGATAAAATTGCTGTCTTTTTGTCTCAGAAAAAAAATCCCCTCTCTGTTTAATACTAATGAAATGACATTATATGGAACATAAAACCAGAAATTTATAGATCTAGGTTTTTTTTTTTTTCCAAAAGTGTTTTCATTGGCATTATCTAATTTTTTTAAATGTATAAATTATATGTTTAAACAGATTAAAGGTACAGCACAGCATACTTCAGAACATAATTTTATTATTATTGGCTAATATGGTTTATATGCAGACTTTTTTGTTCTCATAGATTCAGAAAATAAGTGTATTTTTAATAATTAAATTTGATTTATTTTTACCCCCATATTGCTATTTACTTGGCCATAGAAAGTTGCACTTTCCTTGTCATTTGAGCAATTATTGTAACTAGCTCTGGGGAACAGATGTGGATGTCCACACACACAGTGCTTTGCATTTCCTACGAGCCTGGTGGGTCAGAGGGAAGTCCCAAAGACCCCCCAGACTGTTTGGTCCATGCAGGGCAGGAGCTACACCCATGGATGGAGCTGGATATGGCTGATCTGTGAGCTCCTGTAAAAACCCTGCACTGACAGCAACAGTCAGTGAATGGCACCGTGGATTTTATGGAGTTTAGTGCAGAGCAATACAGAAAAATCCAGCTACTCACTCGAAATTCTTAGAAAAAAAACAATTTCTGAAATAAAAATCAGCTCAAAACACAGATGGCACAGTAGGACATCTGAATAATAAACTGACAGAAGTTCATAAAATGCCATCCTTTCAATGCAATCTGCTAGCACTGAACAGAGTAATTCCTTAACTTGGGAAAGCTATTCATTATCAAAAAAAAAAAAAAAAGGTTCAGCTTGAAGGATGAAACAAGGATTAAACCACTGTAAAATCCATTAAGGATATTAATGGAAGGCAAACAAATATTAGTATTAGCACTAGACAGCAGTAATGTCTTTTCAAAATAAAACAAAACAAGGCTGCTAACTTACAAAACAACTTGAACACACCAGACTCTCAGCAGGCATTGTCACTGTAAATGAAGACTGAAAATCCCAAGGAAAGTAAGAGCTACAGAGACTTGAATAAGATATTCAAGTCATCTAACTAGCAGATGACTTCAATATCTTATTTTCAGGTTTAGAAGAGGCAAAAGTGGATGTTAAGTCTGTATTAAAAGATAAGAGATAGAACTGAGGTTAATGTTCAGGTTTAGAGAGACTGGAGCTGTGTAGCCCTGGACCATTGCTAAATCCTATCAGGCTGATGAGCAAAGCTGACAGCTGACATCAAGAGATAAAAGTGCCTTAGTTTTAATTTTTAGTTCAGTTCCTACTCTGCCACCTCACTGAAGGCTGGGTTTGGAATTGAAATCTGAGAAAGCAAGGGATGAAATTAGTGCTGTCGTTAGCAAAAGTTGTAGAAGATAACTGCAAGCAGCTCTAATATCCAATTTTTCATTTCCCAGCTTCAACAGATTCCTTGGGTAAAGTCTACCAGTAGAATTGGAATAAGTTTGAAAAGCAATAGAGCTGAAGAAAATGTTATTGATTAATTTTTCCAGGTCTGCAACAATAAACAGATTGTTACCATCAGAAGGCTCAGAAAACTTAATTTAGGAGAGTGGGTCTCATTTCAAGCCTGGGCTTATGGTCACTCTTCAAAATGGAATTAAGGATACTTCATGAAGGCAAGGGTGCCAAAACTTCAGTTTGACAACCAAAGAGGAAACACCTGCAGACAGGTGTGAAGTGACTGTGTGGTGCTGTGGAGTATCAGCATCTGGGGTATCCAAAGGCATAGACAGAGCTGCTTTCACTTGTCTTTCAAATCCCCTCCCACTCTCCAAATCCCATGATTGTTAAATGGCCCAAAAGGACTGTACAAAGTAATTGGGCAGCCTGGGAAGGTTTACTACCATCACTACAGTTGTTGTGATTATGTTTTTGGTGATCTGGGGACAATTTTAGTAGGACTGTTTTCATCGTTGTGAAACAACTGGTCAAAATAGAAAATTGCTGGAAGATGCCTCTGGGTAGGATCCTCAATTGTTTCTTTTTATTGATTGTCATTCCATGCATGAGAGTAGACTAAGTTTAAGGCTAGATTTTTGACAAGAGGTTTTTCCTATGTGTGCCATTTGCCCTCTCCTCTCCTTAAGCACCCATTTTTGTTTGATCTGTCACTAATTCTGCCCTACAACAGCAAAGGGATCAGCAGGATACAGTGAGTGAGGAGTCTGATGGGATAAACTATATTTGTTTTGACTTTCTAGGCCACAAAGATAATTTTAAATGCACTTATATTTGTGGGTACAGGAGTTCCATTTCCCTTCAGCAGCTCTAAAATTTTATAGATTCTAAAATCTACAACAAAATTCATAGTGGGTAAGACTCTTGCCCACTCATTGCAGTAACAAAAAAAAAAATAAAGCCCAAAACAAAAAAATCAACATAAAGAAACAAATTAATTGTTAACCCAGAATGTCTTGTTGAGTAAGATTTTTATTAACAGCTTTATAAAGCATTAAAATTGCTTTTTAACAATCTGAAAAAAGTGATAGAGTCTTCACTGTGACCTGTTGGAACACCTTTAGTGAGTACAACAAAAGCCAGATCTTTAAGGTCTCTAGGAAAGACATGATAAATCCATTAGTGGCTATTAAGCACAATAATCTGGAATGCAATTCCACAGGAAATTGCTAATGCCATTGAGTGCACATGTAAGGAAAGGATCATTTTGTTCTGCTCCACTCCTTCAATATTTGTTTATAAGAAGCTGTTGAAGAGGTTGAGATATTAGGAGAGATGAGCCTACAGTCTAAATATAGTTCTTGCTTTGTTCTTAAAGCTCAATATGTGATCCTGAAATGCATCACAATCAGTAAATTTCCCTGGTACATCTAGGATACCAATAAAAACTGCAGGTGATGGTAAGGTAATGTAGAAATACAATTAGTATGTGTTTGACTCTTTAAGCCCTGCTAATGAAAAGAAAGATGCTGAAAATCCTTAGATTAAAACAAAACAAAACAAAAACAAAACAAAACAAAAATCCAAAACCAACCGAACAAACAAAAAAAAACACCCCAAAACTGGATAGGCTGACAGCTACTGATCGTAGAACTCAAGATACCAGTCCTAAAGTAGGTTTAGATTGAATATTAGACTGAAATTCTTCTCTGTGAGGATGGTGAAGCACTGGGACAGGTTGCTTAGAGAAAGCTGTGGATGCCCCATCCCTGGAAGGATTTAGGGTCAGGTTTGGTGGAGCTCTGAACATTCTGGAGTAGTGGAAGGTGTCCCTGCCCACGACAGGGGGGGTTGGAACAAGATGATCTTTAAGGTTCCTTCCAATCCAAGCCATTCTATGATGATTTTATTAGGTCTATACAGTATCACCAAAGCTTAGACTAATTTGAATTTAGAATGGATTAGGAGATACATGCCCAAAGCAGCTTTCAAGCAAAAGTCATTAGTCAAATATAAATGTAACTATGATTCCTTGGAAGCTATATTTAGGGATTATATTATACAACATATCAATCATTAAGAAATTAGAAAATTATGGGTGATGAGCTAAAAAATGGTACGATGGTAAATGATATTGAGGGCTGGCATTTTAAAGAATGATCTCAAGCTTTTTAGAGGGAGGTAAAAATGTATTTCACTGCTGCTTGTAAAAATGTTCAGAGGTGTCAGTCTGCTCAGTTCATCAAAGAAAATTTGAAAGGTGACTTGACAGCAGAATACAAGCATTTCCAAAGAGGAAAAATATGGGCTTCTACAGGTCTGTAGCACAAAAAGGCTTAATACAACTCCATAGCTGGAAGCCAAAGCCAGAAAAATTCAAAGTAACTATTAGGAAAAACCTACCAAGGAAAGTAATTCATTTTCTACCTCTCGATGTCTTCAAATGAAAATTAGACATCTATCTAAAAAATACACTTTAGTCAAGCACAAGCTATTCTATGCAGTGCCTGAATACACTGATGAAAATACTGTTTGCAGTACACACAAGATCAAAACACACACTCACTGGTCAAGCTTAGTATATTTATATAACTGTTTCTTTATAATATTTTATATACCTAGTTTCAGGAACTATGTATGTGTAACACTAACCACAGTCCTTTTGCTTCATTTTCTTTGACACTGAATGTTTTTTAATCATACCAATCCTTGTTCTTGGAAACATTTACAGAGACCCGACCCCCCCCCCACAGTGATATTTATGTTCTTTCTAAGGTTTTGCTATACCATTTGTTACTGTTAACAGCCTGAAAAATATACATAACTGTTACACACGTCAACTTTCCCAATTTACCTGGGTTTTTTTCTTCTTTTAAATATCCAAATTTTTTATTTGTGGTCATGAATAAGACTTGAATGGTTCTTTTTTAACTGTAATGTAAGAACTTCAGGGTTTTTTTGCTATTCAGTTTGATAGTTCTGTTACTTTCCACCCTCAGAAAGAGCTACAGCATGTTTAAATCACTGTAATTCTTTTTCTGTGACTTGCAGTTCACCCTATAATTCTGTTTCCAATTATATGATGTGTAAAATACATACTCCACAAAATGTGTGAATATTCTCAGCTCTATTACAAACCAATCTAACTTCTTTGGTATTTCTCTCTCAGTACCAAATGTATTATGCTCAGAAACTCCTTGGGATTGTTACAATACTGTGAGTCTGAACAAGGCAACAATTTTCCCTTTTACCCACACTTCTTTTCTTAAATGTGAATGCATAAGACCATTCTCATGCACAGTGCTAAGTTTGGCACACTGCTGATGTGGACCATCTGAATCTCACATTTGCTATAGAAAAGCTTGATCTCTTTCTTTGAAAGCTTAACACCTTTAGATTGCTTGGAACTTCAATTACTTTATTATTATTTTTTTTTAAAAAGGATCCTAAACAATGCGTTCATATTTCATGCTGACACCATGGAATATTAACAATAAAAGTTCAGTCACACTTCTGATCAGTCAACCACCTTTCTTCAACTGCTTTCCAGGCAGTGCTGCTGCTGCCTGCCAGCACAGCCACATGCACATCACATACCTGGGAACTACTGAGGGAAAAGTGTTTCAGTCTCTGCCAAACCAACAGAAAATTGTAATTTTGACTGCATCATTGTCCAAAATAGCATTATTGAAACTGCCCTTTGTTCACCATGTCTTGGTGCACACAATAGATATTATTAATATCTATATTAATATATGTTAATAAAGGCATCTAGACATGCTAGCAGCCTTAGGGAGATAGTGGTAGAATTTTTGAGTATCACTCTGCATCAGCACGTTAATTAAACAACTTAACCACAAAGTTTGACTTGCTTGCTTTTGTGCCATCCAAATGTTTCCACTTAGCATGAAGATAATCTATTTGGAGAAGCATGGTGCATTGTTTATTAAAAAAAAAATTCCATGTAGGCTTAAGTTCATCAAATACCTGATGACAAGCAACAAAAATTATCAACTGCAACCACCGATCCTTGTGCCCCTACTCTTATGAAATACAGTGCATTACAGGTGGTCTCATGAAGACAAAAAGATCAGTGGTGGAGCAAAACTGACAGCAAATCACAATAAAAGCACCAGGAATAGGAATCATAGAACATGCTGAGCTGGAAGGAACCCAGCAGGGTCATTGAGCTGAGCTTCTGGTCCTCACAGGGCAGATTTGACAACTGACAAAGTAATGCAAGCATCTCCTATGCTAATAGAGGAATTCTGCATGTGCTGTGTGAGCTTCAGTAGAAAGAAGAGAGCTGTTGAGCCTGTGAGGTTTTACTCTGTGTTATCAGAATGAGGTAATCCCTCTGCAAGTGATTTAGAAGAATTCTTGTTCCTCAAAACAAAAAGTTTCTCCATCCACAACCTACACAAAGCTAAGCAGTTTGCTTCTCAGACAGATGCCTAATGCCTAAATATTTAATACTTCTGTTATTACTGGTATTATTGTATTATGACCTCTGTAATGACTGAAATGTGCTGAATAAAATGAGCCAATTGTGCCTTGTGATTTGATGAAACCCCTGCCTTTTGCTCTTCACATTCGTATGAAGAGTGACAATTTTTTTCTTCATGATTAACTTTGTGATATTTATTTACTCTGCTATTTATTTATTTATTTATTTATTTAATCTTTCTGATTCAAAATAAGAAATGTAAAGCTTCTTTTTGCTTCAGTCACAGCATATAAGATTACATCATCAAGTCTTAAGGAAACAAGGTATAAGGAAGTCATATTAATGCAAAATATATCACAGTATCAGAGAATCATAGAATATTGAGTTGGAAGGGAACTACAAGAGTCATCAATGTCAAACTTCTGGCCCCAGAAAATCACACCATGTGCCTGAGAGCAGCATTTGAAAGCTTCCTGCACTCAGTCAGGTTGGTGCTGTAAGCACTGCCCTGGGGAGCCTGTTCCAGTCCCCAGAAACCCTTTGGGTGAAGAACCTTTTCCTGATATGCAACCTCAACCATGAGGTTGGATATCCTCATCTGATATCCACTTCTGATAAAGCTTCCTCTCCAGACCCTTCACCATCCTCGTGGCCCTCCTTTGGGCACTTTCTTTTCTTCTGCCTTCAAGCATCTCAATGACTGAAATCAAACTGCTTAAATACTAGCAGAACACAGACAAAACCAGTCAGCTAAAAAAAGAATTAAAGAATCAAGCTAGGATAAAATTAAATTAAAACCTGTGAAATGTACTTGGGACTGATTTAGCTGCCACATATGCATAAAGATTAACATATCTACTTCAGTAACAATATACAATAAGACAAAGTCAATCTTTACCAGGATCAGAGCCAAAATTACACAAATCACAGCTATATTTTTCTTTTATAGTACAGTGAAAAATTTAGATTTGTCATAACTGAGACTATTATCTGGATTGTGCTGTCATTTAACAGATTAAGGGCATACATGTAAGTATTAAATTGGTTAAAAAACAGCTACAGAAAAATTAAGAATCACCAGAGTTAAGCAGCCACAAATTCTGAAAACTCAAATCCACCTTTTATGTTTATGTCAGAGATACAAGAATTAAATTACATATTGGACAAAAACATTGTTTTTAGTGTGAAAGATTCTATTTTATATATAAAGTATGCAAAAACCAAGCCACTGTATTAAAAGGTTACTATGAAGTGAACAGCTTCTTATTCATCAATTGTAAATATCTAATTTACTATCCTAAGACTAGAAAGTAGATTTGCCTAACTTATATTACTAAAACAGGCTTTCACAAAACCATTATAAAGATCACTTTGTTACCTTAATATCCTACAATGGTCACAATTTTAGTGAAAGAAAGAATATTAAAGAAGGATTTTGTGCCTATTCTCTATATAGTTTAATCCCTAAACTAATGATTAGAGTTTTAAGAGCTGCAGTCCATTAGCTAAGCACAATAAGGGGCTACCATCTTGTTTATATAATATTCTTTAAATGGCTGATTATAGAAGTCTAGCATTTTAAATTTATGAACACTCACTCACCATTTGCTAACTTTTAATGCACTATTTTCAAAACTGTAAAATGCCATGAGTTTCTAGAACCTTTTTTTAATTCTAAAGTCAGTACTGGGACTTGTGTTTCTGCTAAATTAGGAGCAGGTTTTGCAAAATTAATACCTTTAAGAGTTTCCAGAATATTATTAAAGTACTGTTGCAATTGGAAGACAGAAATCAGGTTCATTTGAAAACCTCTTTGTGGATTATGAACATTACCTTTAAACAAAAGAAAAATGCTGTGAGGCAGTGGGATGGTTACTGCCCAGCTGTACAGAAATGTGTCCCAGTACTCCAAGAGATCTAAAATGATTTCTCCTTTGCTGTAGGAGGAACTAGAATGACAGTAGATATTTTTGAAGTCCTTCTTCATGTATTATTTAGCCAAAAAATTTTATAGACTCTATTAGGACAATCAGAAGTGCAAACCATTTCTTCAGATCAGTCAGGATAAGCTATTTGTAAGACTAATCACATATGTGGCAGTATTACCAAAAGGCAATGTCACTGTTCTCAAGGCTTAGTCTGCCACTACCATCAAAGCAAAACTCTGGTAAATTTGTTTATTTTAGTGTTTATTTGTTGATTTACTATGGCAGGTTAGTAATTTCATGAAATACCTTTGCATTTATATTCCTGCAATTCAGTTGCTCAGAATTACCAGGAACATTTTCACAAAGCAAACACGGAGAGATACAATCTGATTCTTTCTTTCAGATTGGTTCCTGTTATCCATTTTTAAGGTGCTGGGCTTCATCTTAGATAAATAGGAAAACCTTTACCCAAAGTTATTAGAATGGTAGGATGGTATAGAAATGAATAACTTATTTCAGGCAAAATACAGCAGACAGATGTGTAAACAACTGATGCATTTCCTTAGATATTTTCTTAAATTAAAAAAAAAAGCAATATTTTTTCAAACTTTTTTCAGGTTTTCTTATTTTTTCCACAGGCATTAAGAGCTACAAAATACAATGTTTCAGCTATTCATACTGTAGTTACAAGAGACAGTAATTTAAAGACAAGAAGATAAAGGTGATGCTTTTGTTCTCCTTTCTGTGGATTCAGCAGTGGGTTAGGCCAGCAATGACAAGTTGTTGGTAGTGCAACACACTAATGGCTAAACTATTTTTGAACCCAGATAGGATAATTTTTTTAAAAGCAAATACACTGTCATCACCAGGTGATGGAAAGTCTTTTCCTTGTGGATGTGAGCAATGATGATAAGAGGATGAAGAGAAAAGATTTAGGGCATAAAAATAAAATAAATCTCTTTGCTTCCTCTTGCAGAAATTAATAACAATAATACCTTTTCCAAATTACAAATCAAATTTGAAATAATATATGCAGGCTTTTCTATGTAAGAGTATCACCTACTTCTGTCTCACAGAACACCTTAACACAGCTCTTCATTTTCAATCTAATGTAGCAGCCAGGAACGCAGCCACATGGTTTATTGTTTTTAATTAAAGTACAAAGCATATTGTACAACATGAGCTCATAATTTATTAACTTTGAAAGTAATATGTTCCAAATGTGTGACTGAAATCTGAAGAAGAAAATGAATCATATGGAAGAGTCACATGCAACAAAGAATTGGTAACCAAGAACTGGGACCAAAGCATTTTCTGATATTACTTAAAAGATCTGAAGAGTCCCTGGCAGTTACAGCACATCATTTTTATCTCACTTGCATCAATAGCATCAAATCTCTGCCTTATTTCACCTTAAAACAATAATAAATAAAAACTGGATAATAGAAATTACAATTTTGGTTGAAGAGTATGTCTTCAGGAATTTTCAAAACAGAAAAGGTAGCTAAAACTTCAGTATTCAAACTATTATGGAATGGGACTTACCTCCTTCATGAGTTTAATTATTTTTTAAATGGCTATGTATTCCTCATGGAATAACCCAGATTGTTGAATTCTCTTTCCTGCTAAACCACATTTCTTGTCTTCAAACAATGAGAACCACAGGATTTTGCATGGATAGAGGTTAGAATTATAGCTTACTACTTTGACTATGCAGACAATTACAATTGGAATTGTAAAAGAAAGCATGCAGAGTCTGGGTAGAACCTAAATCACAAGGTTTACTTGTGATTTTAAATGAGTAAATACTGAGCACAGGATGGAAAGGACTATAAAAATCAGACAAAGTTATGTATGTATGCAAACCCCCCTGAGATTCTAAGTTGATAATACTAGGTTAGTGCTAGCAATGGAGAATTCTGCAATATCTGATGAACTTAAGAGAATGTAAATTTAGATGAAGCAACAATAAAACCTATAGTGATACTCAATCAAAAATGCTATTTGGGAAAAAATTACTGAAAATCCATTTTTTTAAGTGATTTAAATTTGGCAAAGAGCTGGAGAATAAGTTAAAAAAAAAAAAGCCCTGTACTGAGAAGTAATTGAGGAAGGATACATTGACAGGATGACAGAGCAGTTTGTTTTTAATACCTGGGATTTCTAAACCACAGTCAATAATATCCTACAAGAATATGCCAGTAATGCTTTTGCAGAATATATATTAAGTGTCAGGAGACAATTCATATCTTGCACTATGTAAAATTTATCTTTTTTTTTTTTTTGACGACCAACTGAATTTTATGAACAGCTGATGAAGTCTGCAGTCAATTCCCAAGTACTGCTTTCTACTCTGCCTTATGATTTTTCAGTGCTTGAATAGGTTTTACTAATACCTGCTTCAAAAGCTTTGCAATTCCACTTCTCCAAAGTAATAAATACATTTCGAGGACTTTTATGGGCCTTGTAACATTTTAAAACAAGCAACATGCATATTTATATTGCTTAACAAATAAATTTCTGATGTTTCACATCTTTCTGGTGCAAGGCAAGGCACCACAAAGGTTAAAAATCCACAAGCCATGGCCCTTATTAATGTTGCCATTGGCAGTAGGAGTGGGACACGCAGAGTTACAGAATATATTTTTTCACTGCTTCAGAACATATAGAAATGGGTAGAAATTCATTATGATTTTCTAGATCAACATCAGAGCTATTAATCTATAAAACCACTCACTGGGTTTATACACCCTTCTGAACACAAAAATCCCCTCTTAATTTAAAAGCATACTGGAGGCATTTCAGAGAAGAATTCCTCCTGTGCTATGGAAACAGTATTCCATGCTGCCATAGGTAAAAGGAGAGTCTTCAATGCTAAAAAAAATCAGTTTCAACTTCAACAGAGAGGAACAGCAGAGGAGTAATCAGCACAGGTATTCACAGCAAACACAAGGTAGGCATAGGAGTCAGGATAGGGATATCATCACAAACAAACAAGGATGCCAGGAAAGCATCATAGCAGGCTGGTCCTTGGCTGCCTATTAAATATCAATAGGAAATATGATGATTACCTTGAGCAGACTACAAAGACTCTCATTCTTACCCATTCTTGTGGTTTAGATTAGCCCCTTGAACATAAATATCATGACAGCTTTCTTAATGACTTGTTTCATTTAACATTATTGATCATAAATTATCATAACTCCATTACATCATTTCTATAGGCTTTTTCATTTGCAGTGCTTTACAAATACACAGAAATACAAGCCCAGACATCTTTTTCAGTGAATTCAATTGAATGTCCTTAAATTCTACATGTAGTATTCTCCCCTGGAAAGCCAGAGCAGAGCCAGTGCTGCTGGACAGGCAGTACTCTATAATAACTTAGCAGCAAAAATGATTTCTTGACAACTTGTAACACTTAGGTGATGCCTCATATCAAACACTGCATCAATTCCCTACTAGGAAAGGCTAAAGAATAAAAGCTACTCTATAAGATAAATCAAATTGTAATTTTATCCCATATCTGACATCCTATTTCAGATATATATGCTGAAAACCACCGATGAAATGAGTGGTTTAATGAAATATACATACTTATACAGGAAACTGAAAGTTTTATCTACCTCTTAGTCCTGCAAAACAACAAATTTAAATAACAGCTTCATAAACAACAGTTAAATACTGAAACATACTTTTGGTATTATTATTCACATATTAATATTTGGTATTAATATTCTCATGCCAAAACCACTCTCAGAAAAGCTCTTAAAATCTTTTCATATAAGTTAGTGATCTAAATAATGAAATCTATTTTGTATATATTTAATAATAGAGTAAATATTTATCTAGAAATATTCCTTTATAAATTCAGCTTATAGCCACAAGCACTGCAACATTATCACAAATCTCACAGTTTAGCTTTTTTTTCTTTCTCAATAATTTGTGATACTGGAGTTCTGAATTTATATGATAATTTCAAGTTTCAGCTAAAAGCAGGGACATAGGTTTCAGAAGCAAGAAGAAAAGTATTAAATCCAACATTAAAATGCAAAGACCATATTTTCCCACACGCTAACCAAATTTTATGCTCCCTTATTGACAAGGCAACAATTACTTATCATTTTAACGTTCATGGAGAGAATGTGGTAACATACCTAAGAAACAGAGCAGCACCTTATCACAAGTTAAAAAAAAAAAACAATTAAAAAACCCAAACCCAAACCACTTTTTTTTTTTTTAATGGAGATACATCTCTCAAACCCTTAATTCTCAAGAATGCAATTTCCTGTCTTTTAGAATTTTACTACTGTAGGCACTGACGTAGGATGCAGCCAAACAGATATTCTGATCAGATTTGAAACTTCCTGAACTTGACTTACACTGTTATCTCCTTTAGATTTCCTACAGCTGGTCTGAAGAGGAGTAAAGAGCTGATTAGACTGAAAACTGAAACATTTTCAGCAAGTAGAAAGAGGAAAAAAACCCTATGCTTGTTTATACACAAGGCAGGCAATTTTGGGGGTGATCTCTTTTCAAAAAGCTATGTCAGCTCTGGCTAAAACCATGAGCAAAATCTAAAGAATAATTTACCACAGATTTAATAAGTTATATAAAGTCTGTGAAAGACCTAGGAAATACTTTTTTTTTTCCTTAGAACTCAGTTCTGCCCAGTAGGACAGCCCCTATTTAAATGCTCATGTCATGGTTTTTTTTTTGTCTCTGAAACAGTTTTGCTTACAGTTTAAATTATTGCCTAAAAAAAAGAAACAAACAAACAAAAATTAGCTAAATTCTGACTCAGTCCTATAGGAATTGGGACTTAGAGCACTGCAGAAAATCCTCTTTCTGGAGAGGACAAACTGCCTCAAGAGTGCTAACACACAAACTACATGATACAATGCCTTAATCAATGTATCTGAAGCCTTCTCCTTCTTTATGTGGGCACTAAAATGACATTACTCTTAGCATACATCTTTCTTTACTATGTCTCTTGACTGATCTGCTACTGGAATTAATAATTTGGCTGGCAATCACTGAACCATCATTCATATGATACCTCACTTAGTAATTTTTCAAAGTCAAGTCTTTGAGATACTGAGAAAAATTTTGAAGTTGTTTAAACCAATTTGAAGCATTAATAATTCCCTCTGTTGCAAGAGTTTTGCTTCTTTGTTGGCATCCAAAGAAAACCTGAAAAATATTTGCACCCACAAATATAATCTGTAATAGTTCAAAATCAATCCTATAATGTGCATGCATGTAGCAACATATAAAGCACAATTTCTCCTAATTTTAACTGCTTTCTTTTGTTAATAAACCTAGATATTTATTACAATTTTTCTAATTTCAGCACGTAAATGATCCAAAAGACTCTGTAACTCCAATCTTAAATTTACTAACTATTTTCAAACTACAGGACTCAGTCCTGTATTGTCATGATTAAAAATACTACAGACAGATTACAAGCTAAAAAAATATTCACTCAAGCCAAACATTTTGATTGAGGTTAGTGTTACTTCTTAACAATTTCATTAGAACTTCATTGAAATAATGTAGATGGAGCAGCCAAAACTACAATAAACCACCCTGGTTTTGTTTGGGTTTTTTTGGTTTTTTTTTTGTTTTTTTTTTTTTAATCTAGTCTCTATCTCCAGTTGAGTGAATCATTTTAGAATATTAAAACTGAAAAAAAATAAATAACTCATGTCTATGATTCATTTCTTTAGTGGACAAAAGCACACTAGCAGTGAATCACTTACTCTAAGCATTTCTGCCCACAAAAATGGTATGCCAATAAAAGCAGTCTGTTCCAGATTGCAAAAACAGGGGTTTTTGCAACCTGATGGCATAGATACCCAGAGAGGTCAGAAAAACTAATTCACTCCCCTACATTAAAAGCAGCAGAGTGATGTCATCACAAGCTTTTTCTTGTAAAGCACAGCTATGTCATAAAGATAAACTAATTCTCCTCAGCCCCACAAGTCTGCATCCAGGCATCTCTGATGCCAGAGGTTATAAAACCAAATTTATTTCTTACTTTCATACAGTAAATAAATGTTCTTTTTACTCATAAATGCATATCCCTACTTCAAGCTTGTCTTTTTATTAGTCAAGTAATGTATATCAAAGCAAAGTTCATATTATAGAAGACAGGCTGAGGCTACAAACATGTAGTGCCCTGATAAACATGAGACAACAAATACTTTGGAGATGGAATGGGGGAAACAAGTCTCTTTTACTCTCCAGACCTTTTTTTAAAAATTGGAAGCATGTGTATGGAGGCAGGTCTGCACAAGTCATCAGAATGTATTCCTTTGCTGGATATTTCCTGCTGTACTACAGGAGAATCCCTACTGGGGAGGCAGCGTGCATTGCAAGACTGGCGGGGCAGCCAGGCAGGGCAGAGCTGCTGTGGAGCTGGAAGTGACACTGAGAGCCTCCAGCCTCAGGGCAAGGCAAGAGCAGCACAACTTTCATCTCTGCTAGCAGACAATTCTGCCTCCAGGGCTGGCTTCTATCTTTACAGCAGGTATTTTTTCATGTCAGCCTCACAGCTGAGCATGCAAAGCCCAGCAAAACCCACAGCCTAGAGCGACACAGCTCTGGCTGCAGCAACAAACCCAGTCCATACTGTGCCTCCAGCTCTGACCACCCTTTTGTTTATTGCAATGGCTTCATTTTTAACATCTCAGCAAGCTTTGACTGAATTGGAAGACCTATTTTGTCAATTCACTTTTGTTATGGCTCAGCAATGGTTGTCACATGGGGAAGGGGTGACACATGTGCCATCTGCAGGAGGCCACTAAAAGAAGTCATTTCTCTGGGAGAACTTCACCTGACATCTCACATGGGACGGGCACACCTCAGCACTGGGAGGGAAATTTAGAGTCACTGTCGAGGTGCCTCTTTAGAAACAGTGAGACTCATCTGGGACAACAAGTGAAACTAACCCATAAAAAAATCCATAAGACTGATCATGTAAACTTAACCTAACTGGAGGACCATAGCTTATTTCTGCCAGAAACATCATTTTTAAAAAGAGCATCCCAACAGAGGCGCTTTTGCAGAATACGTGAATTTTCCCCAGACCTCATATTGCATTAGTTTAAATTTTCTATTTTCCAAGCATGTCTTAAATTAAATATAATCCATTCGTTTTGACAAAATATGATCTTTTTTTTTTTCTAAACATGTGATAAATTCTTCCATCTTTATTCAAAATAAGCAGTTTTGCATTACATTGATTAAACCACACCGTATGAGGAAACTGCAAAGGCAATGGCATCTATATGCCTGTAAAAATTATTTCTATAAATACATGTATTTCTGAGCAAACCTATACTCACATTTAAAGTAACAACTTGTAGCATCCCCAGAGGTAAGACACTACTTGAAATAGTTCAAGCTATGGTTACTTGTGACCGGTTTTTGTGTGTTACAAGTATTAGAGCTGTTAAGGTTTCGCTGCATGATCTGCTCTTCCAAAGCCACAAGGACATGATCTAACTCAATTATAACCCACAGCTGACCTGTGAAGCTGTATTAGCTGAACTTACAAAAGAACCACCAGTACCACAAAGTAACTTGGTGCACACGAGTCTGATTTTCATGGTTCACGTCTCACGTTTCACAGGTCATGGAGAGAACTCTAAGAGGAGATCTTGACAGGCTAAGTGCAGTATGTAAGACTAATAGAGCAAACAAAAACAAAATAATGCTTTTCTGCTTGCAAGTACAACAGAGAAGTCCATTCTTCTAGAAAATCTTTATACTACATCGCAGTATATCCTTCTCAATGGAAACAAGCACTTTTGCTCCCAGATGTACTGCTTTCCTCAAACCACATAAAGTGCCATATACATTACTGTTGTATCGTTTGCAAAGATTTTACAAGAAAATCTATGTCAGTTTGTAATTTACAAAAAAAGTTAAAATTACTTTTAAGCACTTTGTGGAAGCAAGACAAAAACCATCAAATGTCCCAAAAAAAAAGAATCCTTCAATTTCTTTTTCACCCATCCTATTCCTCATACAGTCCTGCAAAGCAGTGAAAGAAGGAGCTAGAGTACATGTAATTCTGAATATTTTATGATGTTGTTAATTAAATGTGTTATATTGCATAGTTCCCAGCAATCACACAGCTTCAATCACACAGCTGTACGTACATACATATAGAAGTCAACATGTGGTGTAACCTACCAATAAAAGGTGGTAATAATATCAGCAACAAAAGCTAATGAGCATTGGATCTTTTGAAGATATTCCAAGACAATACAAAATGGAATGTGACCCTGCTGGCAAGCAATTTCAGCAGTACTACTGTGCTAACAGCTTGACATTACTTATTGCTAAGCCTTTGCTTTATATTTATTGTATGTTTATACATGTATGAGCATTTCTCTATTATACAAGCATTTGTAATTTTTTCCCCCATCATTGATATACTTTCCCATATGAAACTGCCAGGAAGAGTTTTTACTCATAGGTTGGACTCGATGATCTCAAAGGTCTTTTCCTGCCTAGTTAATTCTGTGATTATTTATGTGCTGACAAAGTTTTCCTTCAGGTGTGGAAGGCGAGTCTTCCATCACAAAATGAGTGTGCTCAGTGCCACTGTGAATGCACTGTGATGGCCTTCTGCTCCTCAGACTATGTATTGTGTCTGTGAGCACGTGTAAAATTGTGCTCAAAAACCCTCAGACACCTGCATTAATCTGAGGGGGTTTAGCATAAAGATTTTTAAGAGAAAAATTCAAATCCCACAACCTTGTCTAGGTATAACACTGCACTACAGGCTTTTGGCCTGAATTTGTAGAAGCAGTTTCACACAGCACTCATGGATTTCAACATGAGCAGCATCTGTTCAGTGCTTGTAAAAGTGAGACCATATGAATTTGTCACTGGATGAAAAGAATTCAACTCATCTTAATCTGAGTGGTCCTTTTGAGCTGCAAAAAGACCAATAAAATAGGCTTAATTTAAACAAATGCTGCAAGACAATTCCTCTGCAGTTCCCTGAGAACAATCCTTTCATCACTGACACTAGAGATATCTCTTAGCAGGAAAAACTCTGAACTTATTTTGATTTTTTCCATTGAGAGGTTGCAAGAATCTGAATTCCTAATAGTGATTTATCCAAATCTTTAGATTTAAGAGTGAATTTTATTCATCATTTCAGCTCCTGAACAGAAGAAAAGAATCCTACAATTTTTAAATATCTTCACAAAATTATTGCTGATGGGAAAAGATTCATATTAAGAAATTACTTACCTTAAAAGCAGACAGGGTTTATTTTAAATATTGGCTTACTGGAATGCTTGAATCTTGCATAAAACAACATAATACTTAAAGATGTCATCCCAGTGCAGTTATTACCATAAAACTAGGAGATAAACATTCAAAGCAGAGAAAATGCATTCCATTCACCTCAAAGTTCTTAGTAGGGTGATAAATATTTTGGAAGTGATTACCCATTTGCTAAGAGAGCTGATTTATTTAAAGCCTTTAGAGGACACTATGTGTACAATGTGGTGGGTTGTAACTTGTAAATATGTAAATAAATCCAGCAAGGTTGTCAATATCCTAGAGCAGGCCTGTCTCATATCTGACCTTGGTGTCACAGACTAGTGGGCCAGGCTAAGGATTCAGGCTCAGCAGGGGACTAAGCACTGACCCATACAAAATGGAACACTTGAAACCCTAATTATAATAAAGAAAACAGAAGTAATCAGGTTAAAATTTAAATATTTCAGAGTTGTGGTTTATCAATGAAACAAAAAAAAAGGGAGTAAAATTTAAAATAATTTAAAATAAATGTTGAAAATGTCATTTGATTTTTAAAAAGTTGGCTTATCACTTTAGAAGTTCAAATACTTCTTAAGCTAGATCAATTTTCAAACAAAACCTCCTGTTATAAAAAGAGAGGTCAAATGTTTTGTTTTACTTATACCAAACTGAAGTGGTCAGTATTTCTACTACAAACCATTTATGTAAAAATGCTTTCCTTTTATGACATAAAATTTGCCAGCTACTTGAAGTTGCAATGATTTTGAGCTCTTGTTCTGTCCAATGCTTACTTGTCCTTCACAGATACATTTTACACAGATTCATAGTATTTGCTTAAAAATCCAGAAGTGTTGTCAAAAGGCCTTAGATTGCCTGTAGAAGGAAAAAAGGTGAATAATTTAAAGTACAATTTTCCTTGTTCCAAAATAAATAATCTAGAGTGAAGACTGTGTGCTCACTAACATTGATTCAGAAATAAATTGCCATATTCAAAGACAAGATTATCTCGATTAAAAATAATATAGGCTATGTGAAATCAAAACTTACATTTAAATGCAGTTGATCAATGAAATGTGAGAGAATGCAAGTTCAATAATATTCAGAATTAAATACCCTGAGCCAATAGTTTAATTAAAGTCTCACTCGCATTGACTGTGCTTTGTTTGGTCTCGTACATTTACTGAAATGTCAGCAAACGGATGATGGAATACTCAAAATAATTAAAAATACATTAAAAAAAAACCAAAAAGTAAATAGACTTACTAAAAAATAATATATTAATTCTATGTTTTTCTTCCTGAAATAAGAATGCAACTAGATTTCCACTAGTCCAGAATCCCAAACACCCTCCCATATGGAAAAATGTGGTACAAGTATAGTGATGTGGATCACTATGTACACTCCAAAGCCCTTACACAGTTCTTAGTTTCTAATAAGTCTGGAGAAGTGTAAAAAGAAGGTTCTTTGTAAGGCAGATCCAGTATTTGAAGAACCTTTGTAACTTTGCAGGCAATTCCCATCAACTGTTTTTTTTTTCACAAGTACAATAAATGATAGTATTCATCAACAAGACCACAGAAGACAGCAATGAAAGAAATATTGCTAACTTGAGGAAACAAAATGAGAAGAAATCAGGGAATGATTGGTATGGGAGCTTTAGAAATACATGTTCAGACTTAGTCAAGCAGGATGACCTTAGATCAACTGAAGAGGGAGACTTACTAATAAAAAAGAAAGCCCCATTCTCTCCATAGATACTGCAGCTGTGCAACAGAAAGGTTAGTAATGTGAACTCCAGTAACTCTTATATTTAGATTATTGTTGTACAGCTATACCAGTGTGGTTAGAATCACCATAAGCAATGTAGCTTCAAGGCAATTACAACATCAGGATATAAAAAGTTACCAATAGGACTCACTAAATCCAACCAAAAAAAAATCAAAACTAGATTAATGCTGTGTGTTTTTTTTTTTCCCTGAAATATGACTGCAGACTTAGAAAGGAAAATATGTGCCTTCAAAGAAAACAACTCACAACATGGTGACAGCATTTTGTGGAATCACAGAATGTGCTGAATTGTAAGGGACCCACAAGTATCATGGAGTCCAACTCCTGACCCAGCACAGGACCCCCCAGGAGTCACCCCCTGTGTCTGAGAGTATTGTCCAAAAGCTTTTTCAGCTCTGTCAGGCTTGGTGCTGTGACCCCTTCCCTGGGGTCCTGTTCCAGTACCCAACCATCTGAATAACTTCTTTTTGATATTAAATTAAACCTTTCCTGACACAAGTCAAGCCATTTTCTTGAGTCCTGTCAGTGCTAAAGAGAAAACATCACTGTCTGCCCCTCTACTTTCCCCTTGTGAGATGCTGAAGACCTCAATGAATTCCCCCTCAGCCTCATTTTTGTACCTGACCCATGAGCCAGTTGCTCACCCTCCCTAAACGGTGCATGGTTATCCAGCTGTGTGCTGAACATCAGAAGGGTCCCGTGAGAGACAATATCCTAAGCTTTGCTGAAGTCCAAAAAGATGGCACCTCCTGCTTTTCCTAGATCAACTAGGTGGTTACCCTGTGTAGAAGGACATCTCCGTGATGGCCATGACTGATGACTGTTTTTAATACCTCCCACAATAATCTTTGCCATGATTTTACTGGGCAATGAAGAAAGACTGACAAGCCTCTAATTTCTTCCTTCCACTCCTTCTTGAAAATTAGGACAATAATCTCAAGCTTCCAATCCGCTGGGACCTCTCCAGATTCCCAAGATCACTCATAAATCATTGAGAGAGGATTTATAATGAGATCAACAGCTCTTTGAGGATTCTTGGATTTATGCCATCAAGCCCCATAGATTTGTAGGGATCCAGCTGGAGTAGCAGATGCCACACAAGCTCAGGGTTAACTGGAAGTTGATCATTCTCACAGTTATGGCCCTCCAGCTCAGGGAACTGAGACCCCCTTGGTCCATTATCTGTGTTGAAAGCAGAGGTAAAGAATGGGTTAAACACTTCTGCCTTGTCTTTGTCCCTGTTTGTGAGGAGACCATCCTCATCCTCGAATGGGCTGATGTTAATTCTATACTACCTTTCATCATTACTATTTATATTATTCTAATATTAATAACATTTGAGGAAAGACAGTCAAGAAGTTACCAGCCAGAAGCTTTTCTTCCACCAACACCAAAGGAAAACACTGGAGGTAACTGTAATGTCTCTTTAAAATATAAGAATTTTATTGAAGACCAGAGCTGCAGTGAATGGAGAAATAGCATGGTGTGTAGCAATCACAAAGAGAAAAAAAATAATTTAAAATTTACTATAAACTTAAAATAACCTGACTATCATTTCTGAAACCTTAATCTTTATAAAGAAGAATTCCACGGACCATAGCAAATGTCAGCCATTATTAAATGTCTTGAAATGAAATGTAATTGCTCCTTCCTGAGGGCTAACCAAATTCTTCTCAGATTCCTGCTGTATCTGCATCACTGGGGAAAGAGAAAAGTGATTTAAGACAAATTCCAAGTCAGTTTTTCATTCATTTTAGCACTTTGAATTTAATAGGAAGATTATGCAAGTCTCACTGCCTTTTCCTTCCATCTCATGTCAGTCGGAGTGGAAGAGTTTGCATTATTCAAGGTCAATTAAGCCATGCAAATGCATTCTAATTGATTTTACAGTAGAAATAATAACTCTCTCCTCAGAAGAATGTGCTGAATTTCTTAAAAAAAAAACAAACAACAAAACAAAAAAAGAAACCAAAAAACCCTCTTACAATTAAAATAGCATAGGTGTTTGAGAATTTACTGCTTAAAATAACCAAATAAATGTATGAATATAATAACCTTGAACTGGTAGTGGTACAGGTTTTAGGTACAAATTCCTCAGGATTTGAGCCATAGCTCTAACCTTGGAGCATCAGTGATATCAGTCATTAAAAGTGTCTCACATTCTGCTGCTAGCATTTCAGGGGAAAAAAAAAGTGTGTTTATTTAGTTAACAAATTATAGCAATTTTTTTGACTTGAAATCAAGTTTTCAAAAACATGTCCTGACAACACTCAGTCCTGAATGCAAATTATGGAAAAATAGAGATACATAATGTATTACCATTTTTAAACTCTTAAAGATACGTATTTTGAAAAACATTGTTTGCAATGTAAACTAAGCTTGAAAAATCTGATCTCAATAAAGATGGCTTTGCCAGTATAAATGTACCAGAATATCATAAGAAATTGTTCCTAGTCAACAGGATTTTTTATACCAAATAAAATGAAATTTCCACAGAGTTTAGTCCAAGCCTCTCTGCCCAGAATAAACACAGGTGTATTGGTTGTCAGAGTTCAGCTCTGCAGCAAACATCTTCTGTTTGAATAGTGTGACCCAGCACAACGAGGGGCACATCTGTGGCACTGTGAAGTCAAGCTCTTGGATATAAACTCTGTCATGTTGTGTTAATATTAAAAAACACAGCATTTACATACCAGTTACACTCACAGTCACACTGACATGGAGGATCACATTTATATATTGGAAAAGGCAAGGAAAACCACCTTCATCTGCTTTTCTGGTGTATCTGACATTGTGAACACACCTTGCAGAACAAAAAGGTTGTAGGGTTAGACTTAAAACCATGGGTGAAGGTCTGAATAAACATTTGATCTTCCCTTAATGTGGTGAAATTATAGAACAGAGAAATTACCCATCTGAGACCAGCTGATCATATACTTCTGCCTGTTCCATTCCAGTACAAATCAGGAGTGAATAAGGAACATAAAACAGAGCAAAGGAAGGGGATCATGCAGACATAGACCATTCTTTTGAGGAGGAGAGTTGTTTCACCTCCTAACTGCATGGCCAAGCCCTTCTACTCCACACAAGCATAAAGCAGCACTTGAGAAGGAACTGTGGACAGAGTTTGGGTTTTCTTTCATGTGGGTGGCAGCAACTAATTACTTAATTTCAGCCATGCCTGGCAGAGCCTGCCAGATGATAGCAATACAATGTGAATCACTCCTGAAAAAATACAAGTATTTGCCTTTATAAAGTTTTTTTTTATAAAGTTTATAAACAGTGGCTATTTCTCTTCATCAAACCCATCACATTGTAGAAATGAAACCTGAAAAACCATCTAATCAAGAATTGCCATTCAGCCCAATGATTGTAATAAAAATATAACTTTGAAAGCCATTTTTTGGGGAACAAGGATCAGGAATTTGTGGGTGGGGGAGATTTCTTTTAGTAGAATTCAGTTTTCTTCAAAAAATGTAATGAAAAGCTAAAATGGAAGTAATTCATTTTATATTGCTGAGATTTAGCTGGAATCTTCCATGCTGATGAGATATTTTACACATAACACTTGGAAATTATAACTCTTCTCAACAATCATTGTATTTAGCCCTTGTCCCTTTTAATATAGAGCTAACAATATTTACCACATATTTATGTTAAAATCACAGAGCCGAGGATTCATTGATAATTCCTTCTTTTATGCATTGATAGTTGTGATACCATAGATGCCTTATTGAATGTGCACACTCAAAATTATGTGATTGTATTCACATCTGTACAATATTTAAAGCCATATAATACATATAAATAGAGTCCTCAAGCCACTCTGAAATGCCTAACACCTGGCAGATGAGATAGCAGCTCACAGGAGTTTAAATACTGTATTTTAATTCACTTTTCTGAGGCAGTCAGGCTACGTAATTACTAACTCATAACGTTGAAACCATGACTGCATAAAACATTTCCCTTCAGATACATCTGACAGAGTGCACAGGTAATGCTTAAACACTTGTGCTTGATGTCTTATGTCTTCACATATGCTTCCTTCATCTTCTTGGCTACTGGTTTCTGTTTCTTTTTCATGCCCTTTTGCATCTGATGCCATTTGCCTGGCCAGTTACCTGGAATACACTCATTCTTTCTGATTATTCTTCCATTCCCCGTTATGCTTTTCCTCACTTTGCTTCATTTTGTTCTGCAAATTTCATCCTGTACTTTCCACATTCCTCTGAGTACGCTCGATGGAAAGGAGTGCTTTTATTCTGCATTACCACCTGAGTCTAAATTATGGTGGCATCTAATGAAAGAAGTCAGGCCTTCTTGTCTTTGGGAGTGGCTGTAACAGGTATTTCCCATGCTGTGACCACAAGAAGCAAATAAAGGGGAAATTCTTTGCATCTCTTCCAGGCTGAAATTAGAGTAGTGGGAATGACAGCTTATTCTTGTGTGTTGTTTTCATCACCTCACTGGCACATCCATACAGCTCTTCTTGCTACTTACAGTTTTTCATACAAATAAGTAAAATATAAGATGCAAATATCACTAGATGCAGCAGGACTGAGGGAGGGAAATGTAAAGAAAAATGTGGCCTACAGCTTGATATATGGAACCTTTAACATGTGCTTATATTATAAGACAAGTAAAAATGGATAATGCTTTAAACAATGTTTCAAATGTGAATCTAATTTAGCTCATTAAAGGTGAATGAATACCGAATTAATAATTTATATGAGGAAAGGTATAAAATATTAATCACATTATGGGTTTTCTACAATATTGTGTGCCACATGCAATACAGTCAGAGTGCTGGTGGGTATGCTACATTCCTGGAGGCCCATGGAGCTGCTGCTCATCCCTCACAATGCTGCAGTCCACACTTACAAACACGTCACTGAATGATTGCTTTTCCTAAAGGGAAAGCTTTAATGAACTGTGGCTGTTGGGAAACTGCCAGGTTTTCAAAAATGAAACATTTCAGTCAAAGTATGTCAACTTTGGCACAACATCCACTGGGAAAGAAGACAAACTGTATTAATAATTTAAGAGCTTGACTTGGGATGTCAGAGCAGGTACTTGACTATCACACATTGGTGTGTGTCTGAGAGGTTTTTTTCAATGCTTGTCTCATCTTATTTCTCTTCTACATCCCTCTGTCTATGGAAATAAATTTCTATGCAAACACACACACACTTATTAAACTTTATTTCTCAGTTCTTAAGAAAGATGGAGGAGAACTTGAAAAGCAGGGAAGTTTTCGAGTATACAAAACTGTTTTCCATGTAGCCTCTCTCACTGCTACAGTTAAAGAGGCACTGTCATTGATTAGGGCTGAGATCTGTCTTGTCAACAGAGAAATATTACCACAATTTCCAAAATACAAAAACTGCATGGAACTGTAATATTTGTCCAACATATGGAAAATCTAGAATTATTTCAGAAATCCCTACCATGTTTATTTAGTATGTTTTCCTGGTGGCTACCCACAGCTAAAACCTGTGCTGGCTGAACAAGAAAACTTCATATTCTAACTCTATATGAATAAAATTGTTCCACTGTTCCTGCTGATAAAACGAGTTGCTTCAGAGCATGAAGCATTAAAAATGTGTAGGGTACTGGGCCAGTCCTTCTGGTAGCAGAATTTCAAACATAAAGTGTTCTCTTGTTTGGGTCAGAGATAGCCTCTGGTACTTATAATTCTCTCTTTGCATAAGTTTTACAATAAACAGGTGTTTCTCAATCCAGGTATTCAGAAAACACAAATACATACATATGTTAAATGGTAACTGTCCTGTTTTTTAATCTCTCACTATTCTAAGTGGCATATTCTAAAAAAGTCGTTTGTAAAAGCCTTACCCTGAAAAAGGCATGTTATTCCACAATGTGGATTATCACCCATTAAAATAATGAAATCAATCACCAAAACTACGGTGGAGTTTCTGTCTCTATTTGTATGTATGCATGATAGTTATACAAGAAAGCACCCATTTATAAAAATGAGCCATTTGGGTGATTAAGCAGATGTGCTCTTTGCCCTGTATCAGGACAAATTTCTGAAATGAACAGTCATCTGCTTCTGCAGATGGAGAGCTCTGAGGGAGGATTAGAGCTTTCCCATTGCACATTGTAAACAACCTCAGCCCCAGAGAGGCACAGAATTATCTCCAGTGACTCACTGTGATCCTACGACCAAGTTCCTTCCCAATGAATGTCTCTGAGCACACAGCAACTGGCCTGTACAGCACATGCATGCCCAGAGCAACAATTTCAATGAATTTCTGCACACATGTGCAATAGAAACTTTCTATTACTGCACCGAGCAAATGCAGCTTATGGTCTTAAAGTAAATTAATTGTTGTTGATTTTCCCCCATGTGAAAAGAAGAAACCCCCATACAACTAGTCCAATTAGCACTGTGGTACTGAGAAATAATTTAGTTCCTTCAATGATAGCTATTGAGCCAAGGAAAGTCACCGAGGTAGGAGGAAATACAGTACAAATAAAAGATTATCAATCTGCCATTTTACTCTCTGACCACAAGGACAGAATTGGCACTGGTTTGTGTTACAGATAACTACAGAGCCATGTGTCATAAGGTAGCAATTATAGTAAGTTTGGCCCAAATCAAATAGTAATTTTTGAATCTCATACAAGAAATACGATGCCTGCATTTGAAGAACGAAGACAGTATGTCTACAACAAGCTGCTGAAACAACCAAATAGAACCATCCATCATTATCCCACTTTTTGGGATGCATTTATAGTGCATTTTCCTAATGAAATCTGTATTGTATACTTCAGAGTAAAAAAAATAAGGGATTAAGGAAGACTACATCTAATCTTCAAGGAGTAGAGAATGTTCTTACTGCAAATTGTAGTACTGGCTTCATTCCTCTCACTGTGGATGCTGTGCAACCAGCTGGGTTGAAAATTGCAAAAACTCAGAATTAGTGTTGGAGACCCTCTGCCAAGATACACATGCAGAAGTCTAGGGCTAATGGTTTTTTGCAAGCCCTGGGGAATATGTTAGCATTTCTGTAGCTGACAAAAAACTGCAGAGCAACAATAGCAAAAATCAAAATAATTGCAGTTTTTATCAAACTAACTTGCCAAATTTATTGCAAAGCTCCTAATTAGTACACAGTGAGAGGATGGTACAATATACTTTGTATCTTTACGTTAAGAAATTAATAAAGCAATTGGAACAAATACTACATGACAACTAAACAAATAAAACCAGGCAACAGAATCTTGTCTCTATTATTTAAATGCAATACTTAAAAACCTTTTGCTTGAGTAAACTTTCCTTGCTTACATTTTTTCCCTGAAGAGGTTCATTTCTTCAAAAGAATAAACTAAACAGAAATAAATGGCAACAAATGCAAATATGGTTAAAACAGAGTCAAGCATAAATTTGGAAAGCCTTTTAAAAACTCTAATAAAAAATAATAGGATCCATTACAAGTAATGATTACTAACAGTGTGTATAAAAGCAGCTGCAGCAGGTAGATTTAACAAACAAGATGTTTAAAGTAATAGAGTAAATTGAAACTAATTAATTTAGATGAGATTCAGAACTACATATGGGAATACAGACAAAGTTCTTCAAGGGCTTATACAGTGAAGCTGAATGCCACAAATTTGTCAGATAGAAAAATACTCTTAGCAAAAAGTTCCAGCATTTTTGACCGATTTGTTTTATAAACCAGCCACTGTTCCCTTTATGAAAGGCACTGTAAATAGACTGTTCTCTTTTTTCAGGAAAAAGCCCAAACTGAAAAAAATAATGAGAAAATGCATTTTTCCTGTACAAAAAGCAGGGAGAAAACTCAATACAAATTATCCTTCCCTGGAATCCTTTAACCAGTGTGGGTTTTGTAGCAGTTATGAGTATTTTTGGGTGCCAAAGTTGAAGCAAGAAGGGAAAGGTGCTATCAGAAACTACAGACATACAAAGATATCTGACAGGTCTGAAGGCAGACCCCTGAGTCTTGCTGTTAAATCCATTCTTATCTTTTTTATTCTGCCAACACAGAGAGGTGCTGGAGACCTCCAGGAATAAGCCTTTGTGAAGTGTAGCATTTTCTGAGATCACACACAAGACCAGTGAGAAGATGCTGTAAGCAATTACTGAGCAATTGTGCTTGTGGTTTAAATCACTTTTAATCAAAGACTTCACAGCAGAAAAATGCTTTGGCTGAACACAGTCAGAAGTGTACACAAAGGTGTTCTGTTTTAAACATTTTCTGTATTTAAAAATATGCTTTCTCAGTATTGTATTGGTATGCTACCTTGTCCTTTGTTCCATTCAACCACAGTTTACTTTGAAATCAGTAATAAAAATCATGGTGCTTCCAACCAAACTATGAATTAAGCAACTACTACATCCTCTGAAAATCCTATCATTACAAAGTCTGTACCAAAAGACACAGGCCACATTTACTATGTAGTCCTGGGAATGCAGCATTGGGATTGATGCCTATAACTACTCTCCTCCCTTAACAGTCCCTGTATTTCTACTCTGACCAACATATGCAGATCTTTTACTTTTTATCTAGATTTTCTCTTCGTTTTGGATCAGCCTTTATGTAGGCTTTGTATAAACCCAGAAGTGAGCTAATGAGGGAGAAATAAAGCTTCAGTGCAGATTAGATGCATGCCATAAAATCTTATTAGTAAGATTAGCTCTTCTTCCCAGCAGAGTAAGGTCTAGAGATCTGTCGTGTTTGAGATCCACACTGCACTACAACTTTCCACCAACAGTCCTGGTCACCTAGGCTGGGACTAGAGATATCCTCCAGTCTGCAAGGAAGACATTTATTTCAAAGAACAGAAAGGAAACACATACCTAATCAGCATTTGGTTGAGGAAAAAAGTCTGCAAGTATTCCTTGGCAAGTCTCTAGCTTCTGATAGCCTTTGTGCATACTATCATGAAACTCCCACATATTCTAAAGAACTCTTCAAATATGCTTTTTTTTTTTTTGTCCATTAATAATTGTCCAGGTTCATCCCCTGATAATTGCAGTTACTTCAAGTAGAATTTAAAAAAGGGTTAAATTTGGCCTCATGTGTCCCATGGCTTGCCGTGAGAATGACCCACCTTTCCTGGCATTTGCTGTATTGTACAGAGAAGCAAGACTTTCTTCTCTTTTGGGAGTCCTTTGAACTTGTATAAAGTAGCTATTCCCAAGTGATTACTTCCTTTCTCAATTGATGCAACAAAAGAGCATCACACACAAAAAAAAAGAATCCCACAGTCATTTTTCTTTTGAACACACAGGCAATGCTGAAAACATAAATGCACATGTGTAAAAGCTCTCATCTCTGGCTTCTTTCTGATACCCATTAGCTCCACAGGAGAGTAGAGGAAAAGAGCATATTAAAGCTCCCTGCATCATCAGATTGAATGATTCTTTTCACTTTTATTATTGCAAGGATGCCACTGGTAGCTGGAGAAAAAGAAGAGTGTACGTGTAGCTCTTCAAATTGTTACAGTTTAATGCAAAGTCTAGAAGGAAGTCTAAAGGGGGAGAAATCCACTGCACAAGTCACTGCTTTTTCCTGCCTTTCTGTACTACTCCAGAGAGGAAGGCAAATTGAGGATCACAGGCTTCTCCTTAATTTTCCTACCTAGGAATATCTTTGGTTCTTTATGATGATGATTTCTGTAAATTCACATTATACATAAAAGCAGAATACCTATGAGAAATAGATACTAGTTATTGAGTGGGTAGAGCTTTCTTTAAAAAAACTGTATCTCTAGATTCAGTCTTACATGAACAGAGAAGTTTACACAAATCATCTGCCAGTGTCTCCATTTCTGCGCACGCTGATCAGCAGAAAACTTTAGATTACGTAAGACATTTTCCAAAAACATCTTCTTACAGTAGTAAATGGTAAGGAAATCCAGCTTAGTCTGGCTTCAGATTGGGTTAGAGCCATCTCCTGCCTTCAGGTCCTCACTACTAGTGCTATTGTGCATTTTAGATATCATTTAACCACCAAATTCACAACTAATCCCTGAAACTGTAAATGCTTTCAGTGAGCTGATGCCTACAGATCCAGGTCTGCTCTGGTTTATTCTTAGTCCTCAAACTTCAGTCTGAATTCCTCTCTTCTCAGTAGCCTGTTGTGAGCAGCGAGGGGTGGTCCAAAATGTGGCCCCACAGGCCGTGCAGCTGAGACATCTTTAGAGCTAACAAGGTTAGCTAGGACACCTTCTCCCTCCCATTGGGGAACTTCTATAGCCCAGATTTCCACTTCTTGGGCAAGTTTTCCAATCAATAGGTCATTTTATAAGAGTTGGGAAAAACTCCCTCTGCCCTGGCTACGTTTCAGGTCAAACTTAGTGCCATTTTTGAGGGTCTATTTCAGCTTGAGGATCACAAGGCCTAATGGATTTGCACTTTCAGCAGATTTAAAGAGGTTTAAACTTCAGAAATTACAGTTCAAGTGTCTGATTCTTACATGCCCTTACACATCTATAAAGTAGAGCTCTAAATTTTTGGAGCATGTGCTGCAATATAGTTTTATTTATAAACTGTACAGACAGTCCCAGACGAGAATACCTTAGACTGCAGTAGGCTGAACTGACCTGAATCCTTTTAAACTCAAATAATTTTTTTTCATTATTTATCAAAAAGGCCATCAGAAGAATTGTTCTTACTTGTAAGAAGTTTAATCAACTTGTAAGAAGTTTACTTTCCCTGGTAACAGAAGAGTAAATTATGTTGTCTCTTTCTTAAAGTGTAAGCTGTATTTGAAAACTATATATTTCTGTATTTGAAAACTAGTGATGGGAAATCGTTAAAAAAATTCTCAAATACAATTTTACCAATAATTTCTCCATAATTTTCCTGGACTACTTAATTTGTCAGAACGCTAACATATATATCATTGATGTGTCCTATCAGTTTGTTTTCAGTTTTTTTCTGGAAGAAAAAGATGGATTTGTTGTATCCAGGTGAACTGCAAAAGTTACAGCAGTATCCAGCAGATATCCTTCAGATCAGTAAAATTATTCAGACCTTAAAGGAAGCTGCACATTTCTGATCCAAGATGAGACTATAAACAGGAAATGATAATAGGGAATAAAAGGCATTTGTACTGCTAAGAAATACATGGATCCATTCCAAGCATTCTGGACAATTTAACCATATCCTGATAGGCATGGTAAAATGAAGTAGGATCTAACTATTTTTCAGACAAAAAAATCAAATTGTCAGAAGTGTTATCAAGTCTGTTTTTCTCATGAAAAGACATGAAAGGATATGAAAAGCTAAAATGCTAAAAGCATTCTTCTATTAATCAGCTACACACCTGCCTGTGAGATGTCAGCTTAGTATTGGTAATTTCATCGATTGTCATCCCCTGTCTGATCTGCCTGTAGAGGAGAAGGTGACTGAGAAGTTTATGTTGAACAGCTGTTGTGCCATCTGGCATCTTTGACTTCCATGACCCTTTTCAGTCTGGCTTTCAGCCTAGGTAAGGTACAAAGACTATGCAGCCTTAATTGGGCTATGATCTACTCCTGGCAAAATACAGAGGTCAAGTTTCCTGGCTGATTATTGTAGATTTGTCAGTGACCTCTGTTAACATGAACCAGGGAGTTTTGCTGACTCATCTGGCAAGGATGGGCAGAAATCACTGCAGGGACCTCTCCTCTCCAGGAGGTCTCACAGGGCAGTGCCCAACAACTGCTCCTCTGCCCAAAGGGCTCTCCCCACCAGCTTTTTCATCATTCCACCCTGTTGCCTTTCTTGTTCAATGTTTACATGAAGCTTCTCAGGGACAGAACAAGACCATTGGAGCCTGTCATTTCATCAGAGCACACACAGCATTTACCTTTGTTCATTGTGCCTTTTCATCTGGTGCAGATGGTCAAGTTGACTCATCTGCCAGCACTCCAGGAGTCTGCAGATAGGGGCAGGCAGACTGGTTTAAATTCTTCTTTCACCACCTATTTATTTTTAAGAAAGATATTAGTGAGTGGGAGAAAGAAGGCGAAGCTTGGATTTGAATCTGGTAAGTCACAGCTGTAGGTTTAAAGTTCAAAAGAATTATTTGGCTCAGTAATACAAAAAGGCCACTCACAAAAGAGCAGGAGAGCCACTAATTACACTGCTGGAAATGAAGAGAAAGTAAAACAATGTCTTACTCCACTCATAATATTTTAATTCTGAAAATATTCAGTTAGTTATTTACCCTATTACCAGACCTTCTTAATAAAACTCTAAAATACATGCATTATCTTAGGGTCAAAGTAGTAGTATATGTTGGCTTTTTTTTTTTTTTTTGTTAATATACACATTTCTTGAGTTTGCCAGCCAAAGGTTTCATACTTGAAGGTGCTTATGAGACATTAAACAGAGCAGTTGACACTACTGGAAAAGCAAAACTGCCAGTGATTACTTGTTAATAAAAAGAGATATGAATTATGGGATATTTTGGTAATTATTCAATTATTTTAACTTAGATTTTCAATAGTTCGTTGATGAATCAAAAATTACACCCATTTTTCCCACTGACCTCTCTGCTAAATAAAGCTTTTACTGTTATCAATCTATTAGATTTCCTTCACAGATCTTGGAAATAACTTTGCATCACCTCATAAAGCACAGGGGGGAAGCAGCAATCTCTGAGCTGTATTATGTTTGTCAGCTCACAGCTTTCCAATGAAATTTGCTGTTTCTTCTGGAGAACTGTTCTACACATATCACCTGAGGAGCTCAGCAGTGTTTAAACCTAACAGCCTCAACATTTACTGAAATTTCTTATTGAAATGCACACCCAGAAGCAGAGCTTTACCCAGAAGCACAACTTTACATAAATACAATTTACAGAGCAAACTATTTGAAAAACAATAAGCAAGCACACTGCAGATCAGCAGATAGCATGCCCCAAAACAGCCATTACCTTAAAAAGAATACATTTAGAAGCAGCTTTTTAGACTGTACCCAAGACCAGACATTTGTCTGTTTGTTATTTTACCCATACACTAACTGCCGTGCATTTATACATTATTCTATTTGAACCAATGCTCTTATTTCTCCTCCAAAGCCTCTCCTGCCCTGTGCTTTGTTGCAGCAGGCTCAAGGGATCAGTGGCTATGAAGTGCCAAAGGATCCTCCAGGAGGCAAAGAGCAGAGCCCTCAAGGATGATGTGGGAGAAGGTGAAACACAACAAAGGGTTCTGAGCCCTCAAAACTGCAGGACAGAGGGGAAGCCACCCAGCCCCTTTGCTGTGTGCTCCTGCTGTGAGGTTTTAATCTTCTCTAATTCCAGTATTTCTATCAATGACTAAAAAAGCCCCCCCAAAAGTCTTACTTCCTCTTGTGAGATCTGAGGAGCAAAAGTCCAGGAAAATTTTAGCGACTGAAAACTTCTACCTGCTCAGGCAAGTGACAGACAACTGTGCTTCCCTGTTCTTCTCCAATTAATTTTATATAAAAAACCCCTGAAAGATAAAGCATATGAAGCTCACAATCTATAGGAGGAAAAAATGTTTAGAGTTCCTTGAACAATACTGACAAAGATGGCCAGACAAACACCATTTGGCCACTCCTGTGTCTTAGGAATTTAAGCATTAATGGTATCTGAGCAACATAATCTCCTTCTGAACCATTTGAGCATTTTTTTCCTATATTTGACTTCATAAGTAGTCACTGGAGGTACTCAGGTTTGGAAGCAGCACTGCAAGCACAAAGTGGAATTCAAGTACATACATGGTTCAGTCTGTTGGATTTGCCATAGACCTGCTATATAAAACAAAATCATTATTCTTCCTCAAACCAATATTTTCATGTGTGTATGTGGCCATACTGAACTAAAATATTTTAAATCAAACAGTAGCTTGTTTTTCCTCTGGAAAGTAAAGCAAGATTATTATCAATTTAAGAAATATAGTCTATTTTCCTGCAAAAAATTACCCATAAACAAGTAGGTATCTACTATACATAAGGCATACCAGGGAGCATATCTGTTTCTTGCACACAATACAAAGGTATTTCTAGACTTAAGGTTTCATTACAATTACCAATAATTTAAAAGGTAAGCTATTAAAACAATCAGTCAGACAAAATGTACATGAATATGAAAAACTAGGTAAGATTAATGTAAAAGATTTCCAGACATGGAAGAACAGACATGAGAGGCATCAGCTTGCTCCTGTTACTGATTCAATGCATTAATCATGAAGACATGATAAAAGCCTTTTAGTGACCAAGGTACTGGCTTAGAGAATAAGTGATTTTAGAAGACAAAGATTTCCTTTTTCCTCCTGGTGTCACTGCAGGGCTGAGTTAAGGTTGAGTGTCTCAAGTCTCTGCTTCTATAATTTAAATCTATTTCAAGACTTCCTTCTAAAAGACATTGTAAATATATTTTTTTTAATTACCCTTGCCTACCTTTTTTTATATATATACTATTCCTAAGTTCAGTTTTGAAAGGTCTTATCTATTTTTTTTTTATTTTGAAGGACAAGTACACCTTTCTTCTCCTCTATCTCCAAATTCCATATTTTCCACTTTATTTTTATTTATGACTTATCTTTCTATGCATGTCTTTACATGAAAGAATAACTTACTCATTTGAAAGCTCATTCATTTAGAGATGAGTTTATTGCTCCTTTAGAGGATTCCATTGTCCTGTGTGTGCACAGAAAGCTTCAGTTTTCTACAGCACTTTTTTACTGAAGAAATCCCTTCTTAAATATTTTGCTTCTACATTGATGAAGTAGTGTAAAGTATCCAATAGAAGTCATAAGGAGAAAATTTACCAACTAATTTTGAAAGCAGTTAACTGTTTATATGAAACCTCAGTTCAACATGTTTATAATGGAAAAAAAACCTTATACTCCCACCTACATATTTGATAGCAGGCAATTTTAAACCTTTACAGTTACCTTAAGCAACCAAATAATGGAACTTCAAAGCCTTCAGAAAGAAATCAAGGCAAGTTTCCAACTCATTTACTATAACAAACATGAGAAAAACAGCAAATTATCGTGATAGCTTGAATAATATTAGTTCTAGTTAGAAATGTTCTGCATTAGTTAGATATGTACTGCATAGATAAATTATTTAAGAATTCTAATTAAAGACTATTAAGAATTAAAAGACCTTTATTTTTCTTCTGAAACCTTCAAATTTCAATCGTACTATTAATATTCAAGCTTTTAACATTCCCAGTAAAAGAGTTAAATACTGCAGCATGAAAATCCACTTTTCCTCAGAATACATAGTCAACTGTTCCACTGCTGCAAACCTGAGGTTCAAAAGTCTTATCTGCAACACAGTTACATACCAAAATCACAAAATATCCATATTTAAAAAAAAAAAATTAAATACCTAGCAACATGACATTGACTCAATTACAGTATTTATTACAGAAATTGATGTAATTTATTTTTTAAAGCGCTGACATTCACTACCAAATGCAAACTCAAGCCCTCTTTGAAGACAGCCAAGGCCACAGAGTCTCCTACTTGCACACAGAAGCAGATATTACAGCTACAGGAGTGACAAAATTAAAACAGAAGCCAAGGAAAAGTCAGGTGAAAAGGAGGCCTTCAAGTATTGTTCACCATTTATTCTATTAAATGGAACATTTATATATGTATAAATATGCTCGTAGTATTTAATTCTTAATTATTTGTACAGTTAAAAATAGTTGTTATATTTTATCTAAGACTTTGGGTTTTTTAACTGAAGTTTTAACTTCGTTTCTAACCATTTGTTTTTTTTAACCATTTTCTCCCAGAAATCTGTCTCTGTCTAAGGAAAGTTTTCAAAAGGGCCTTCATCTTAGAAAGCCAGCCTTTGCTCAGACAGGACTCAGGGCTGGTTTAACTTATGTTTACCTTACCCAAGATACAGAAAATTGAGATTATGTGTAAAGGGGCAAAAAAAAAAAAAAGAAAAAATTGTCCTGATGATGTTATTTTTTACAGCATAGATAAACAGAATAATCAGTAAGGTAGCAGCTCTGAGTATGAAGAGATTGAATAAATTTTAGTATTTTCTGTGAATGGGATATTTTGTGGTTTTCAAAGTCTTTAATGCATAAACAACAATTCCAGCAACAAAGAAGCATCATAATTTATATAGTTGGGGCTTTTTTTTTTTTTTTTCAATTCTGATTAGTGCAAAGAGGGCTAAACATTTCTGGTTATTGAATTAATATGTCCAAGACTGTACAAATTAGAAACTTAGAAACTTTAGCTAGTGAAACATTTTCCAATTTTAAAAACAGTTATTGCCTGAATGGCCTATGTTTCTCATATCATATTCCATCATTTATATAAAAATCGCATTGGCAATTATAGCATAAATTATATATATATATGGAAGATATTTCTAAGCACACACTTTGAACACATTAGCATTTCAAGTGATTAAAGAACAGCAAAATTTACAACTGGCAACGTCCATCTTTAATGGAACTGAATTGTCAGAAACACACAGAGCTGTTTCACTCTGCTGCTGAACATTGTCCAGGCCTATTAAAAATCCTGACACACTTTTGGCTTGCCTAGTTGTTAACCCACTTGGATAGATGACAGCTGCATCTGCAAATGCCCTATGGATATTAATGTTTCTATTGCCAAGTGCAAGGAACTGTTAAAACTGATTTATTGTAATTTTAAAGACTGAGCCATTCTTAGAAGAGAGGAAGTAAACACTCAAAATGAAAGACAGGCAAAGTGTACATTAAAAAGTGTAGATCCTCCAAACTGCAACTCCTTTTCAGAAGGAAGATCTGACATCACAAGGCTGGGAAAAAAAAATAAAAAGTGAGATGAAAAGACAGAGTTAATCTAGATATTTAAGTACAGGTTGGGTTTTCATTGTTCTCTATTTGTACCTATATAAAGTTTTTTCAAGACCTTTTATTCTGCAATCTTGTGAAGGGAAAAAAAAAACCCAACCATTCAAAAAAAAAAAAGGCTTTGAATTATTTTAGTTACTTTATGTTAAACAAGGCTGAATTAAAGTAAATGTCTAACTTCATCACATCCTGTTCCTGAACTCAGTTGCTCAGGAGACTTGAGTTCAGAACTGCTTTGCACAAACACAGGTAAATTGCACATTGAATATGTACAAAGAGCACCCTGCGTGTGGTGCAGCACTCTTTGGCTGTAAGGGACAGTCTGGGAAGTGACACGTGCTGCAGGGACCAGAAATGCCACACCACAACACAGGGGAATCCCTGATTCTTTTCTTCTTTTTTTTTTTTTTTTCCTGAATGATTAATGTACTTGTAGACATATGAAAATCCCTGCCAGGATTTGAGCTTTGGAGTGATAAAGCGCTTTTGTAAAGCTTATCGTTTGTGTCAAAACACAACTACTTGGTCTTCGTAAAAAAACATTTTTACATTCTTTGGAAGCTCTTTACGAGCCTCTCTGAATAACCTGGTAACTCAGAAGCTTGACAAAACAGGTGTTTTGTTTACCTTTTCAAATAATCAAAAAAATCTAGAAGCTCCTGTAGACGAGTCTGCATACCACTGGACACTAACAATGCATTCAGTTTCTCATACAAGCAAAAATTATAGCATCTTATGGCTATATCTGCCTTCCATAAAATAAAAAACCCTCCAAGAACATTATTATTTGTAATAATTAATCCCAGATTTTTTTAAAGATGGAAACATATATATCTTTAATATTTTGATGCCAAAATCCACTTGCCTGGGAACAAAGTTGTCCTAAGGAATCTCAGTATTTTCTTTTATGAGAGCTATCTTGTTATTCAAACATAAGCAGAAAAAAAAATATTAGCTCCCATAAACTGAGAAGAAACACAGCTGGTCAGTACAGTAACACAGCTTGGAAAGAAATTATATTTCCCTTACTTTATACAGCCTTTCAAACAGTAATTTAAAATTCAGGTCTCCTTCAGAAAACTGGGTGTTTTACCCGATTCACCATAATATTACTACTTCTATTAATCTGCCTTAATATATTGTTCATTTACATGAGGCATTTCCACTTGCAAAAAGTAACCCATTCTTCACCACACCTTCATATTACAGCAAGTAAGGGTTTATGTCAAATAGTTAAAATGGCAATTTGGCTTAAGTTTTGATTCTCTAGTAAAGAATTATTTTAAAGCTCTGAGCATATGCAACCAAAAATTAAGACAAAAGAAAAGTTAAGAAAAAAAAAACCCCATATGATGACTTTTTTTTGCAGATAGGGTTTTTTCTATTCCTCAAAGTAACCTACGCTACCTCTATATAAAGTTTGGAATAACTGTAGTAAAAATTTAAATTTTCAGACTATAAAGTTATAAATTTCTTAAGAGGTATGGATCCCTTGTTTCATTTATTCCAGGAGATGGTGAGTTCAAACAATTTTCAGAGACAAACCTGAAATATTTGTCCACTAATATCTCTGATGACAGATTAAGTAAAGCACGAGTGTAAGAAAATATTTCTTTCTCAGACTTGGCAGAGATGGCATGAAAATGGACTATACAAAATATTGGAAAGGAAACTGAACTATTTTGCCTGTATTAAAATAAACTTCTCTTGTCACCAGTAATATTTCCTATTCTAAGCACAGCCAGTGGCTAGCAGGCATTCTTCAAGCCATGTCCAGTCCTCATACCAGTAAGACATTGAGAGGAGGGGCAGGAGGAAGGGAAATTTCTTTGCCTTCCATGTTATCCAAGAAATTAAAAAGTCAGTGAGTAACTCTCTTCTTTAATGATGAAATACCTAGGCAAATCATTGTGAGAATGAAATGCTACAGACACACTTCATGGTATATACTTTGAATATTTTATAAATAATACACACATGAGGAGCACATTCCTTCGCACATTGTTGCCATTTTCTCCTGGGGCACTCTTAACAGAGAAAAACGTGTGAATATATTATTATAATAATATATTTTATAATATATATATATATAAAAATAATAATATGTAATTAATAAAATAATATTTGTGCCTGCACTGAGTTCATCAGTGGCAGAAGCTGGAGAATATAAAATGTCAGCTCACATGTCTGAGAAGGTATGCCATTTATGTGAGCAATAAATAGAATCACAAAATCATTAAGGTTGAAAAAAGAGTCCAGGATTATGGAGTCCAACCATTAGTCCAGCACTGCCGTGTTCAGCACTAAACCATGCCCTGACTGAGCATTAAACAAGCTGATTATGTGCAAAGGTGTAAAATCCTACAATTCAGGAAAACCTGAGAGACACAAATTATTATGGCAGAAGAAGAGAAAACAATCTGAAGGTGTAAATGATAAAAAAATATATATTATTCCAGTGGAAAAATTACAAAAGTTACCCAAGATACAAAAGACTTAGGCATAAAAAAATAAAAAATCAGCAAGCCATTTATCACTATTTCCCAGTGCTTACGTAAATTAATCTATAATTCCCCAATGAAAATAATTTTTCCATGCACAACTTGCCAAAACAAATTAAAACTTCATTTATGCTTTGGGGTTTTGCCAAAGAAATATTAACTAAACAGTGTTATGTTTGTAGCATGAGATATTTAGGCCAACAAGCTATAGAATGACAGGGCAAAACCCAGTATTTTTTGTCATTTGCGTTGTATATATCCATGAAAATGGATAAAGAAATATGGAAAAAGACAAATGGACTAAGAAATACTATTTTTGAGGAAAGGATCCCATGTTTTACCTACTCAGTGCATAAGTACCTTCCTCCTCCACACCTTCTCTATGATTCCTGTCCATCTTAACTGCATTGATCACACTTCCCCAGCTCCACTTCACTTTTTAAGTACCCTCTTAAGTCCTCTTTAAAATGCCAGAAGTGTCTTTTTCTTTCTCATTTCTTTCCCTTCTTCTTTTTTCATTACTTTTCATCTTTGCTGTATTTTAAGGGATTCTATCCCGTCAAATAATGGGGTGGGAGAATTTTTGTGCTTGACCCTTCTGCCCTTTCTGTACTTCACATGGCTGAGACTGAGACAAGCCCCATAGAAAGGGGGGACAGGTAAAATACTCTCTTTTTGCTTTAACCTTCCTGCTTTGAACAACTAACAAAACATTTTTTAAATGTTTTAAGCTTACACAAATGGAATCAGATTTTATTTCAAAGAACTGGATCATCTGCTTCTCAAGCACAATCAATCTCCTACAGGGAAAACAGGTATTTTATCTGCTATACTTTTTGTACAGTCTATTTATCAATCACATATCTTCACATAGTTTCAGTTCTCAGCTTTGACTTAGATTTTTAGCTGTAGACTTGCAAAATTCTTTCATCTATCAGCTTCCATCCAGTAAACTGAAATTATGCAACTTCTCCAGATTTTCTGCCACCAGTTTTAAAACAGATCTGCAGGATCGATGCTTATTATAGTTTTAAAGCCAGTTTCCTAAAACTTTTCTGGAATTGCAGTCTCTGCTTATTTTCCTTAGGATGCTGTGATTTATTGGTCAATTTTAACCCAGCTGGAGAGAAGGACAGAGATATCAAAAAGACAGAGTTTCTACACACTTGCCGGAAAATCAGTAGGAGCCTGAAAAACAGATTCAGGGAAAATACCCACATATTAAATGTTTGCAATATGAAAAGACAAGTGTGACTTCAACAGTCAGCTGTATCTTCTGGGCTCCCAATGACAATATATACAGGGATATCTATATATATATATAGATATATATATAGTTCAGTACAGGGGTCAAGGAAAATGTCCTGTTCTCTACCACCTGATTCAGTGTCTCATCTTAATTGAGGTACCATGCCTAACACCAGTGAGTGGCAACTTCTTTGACAGAGCAGATTCCTCTACTCCCCTGCATTACAGGAAAAAAAACCAAAAACACAAAGGAAAACTTTTTTTTTTTTTTGTCAAAAGCACCACAGGAAACCCAAGTATTCTTACAATAGAAGGAAATCCATATTTGTGGATGAAAAGTGTAAAAAAAGTTTTCCTTGTAATCTAGGCTAATCTAACATTAGTCTAACTTGTTCTGAATTTTAACCTTCTTTCTAAGTGTGTCAGATGACTTCCATTCACGTAGAGTACTATGGACCCATGACCATTTTCAAATACTAAGAATTCAGAGATTTTTTTTTTCATTTTTTTTCCACTCCTCATCCTGCTACAATTTCCATCACATTATCCTGATCTAGATTGGTAGCTTATTTCAATATTCTAGACCTATTACTTTCATTGCCCTAACAGACACTGTTTTGTGATCATACCAATGACCACATGATCACCAGTAACTTAAAAATTAGAAAGGAAAAACATAAAGAAATTAAGCCTCATATTTCTTTATTCACTTGGGTAGGTACTGGAACCTGAGTTTCCTTTAGCTTTTCCTGTCTTTTAATGTGATTTCAGAATATTTCCATAAATCTTAATATTCCTTATAAAAAAAAAATAATGTTATATCCATTCCCAACAAAACCTACTTCCATGTTCCTCTCCAATTACATTTTGATTTTTGGGTCACAAAAAGGGTTTCTGCTCTTTTTTAACACCAAACAGGCCATTAGTTTGCTTTTAGGATGCTCCCTTTCCAAAACTGCCCTGTGACCCTGTGTTCTTTTGGTTCCAAGACAGATTTCCTCACAGAATTCTTCATTCACCAAGGAAAAGATCCTAACTTCAACTAATAATACTAACTTCATAGACTGTATTTTTTAATCTGATTTTTTATTGTTCTAAAGATTTTATTTATCTAGATAGGCTATTTTGGCTCTCACAACCACTTCTACTCTAAATATTAAAAGTTTAATTATGTCTAGTTCCTCAAGAAGTAAGTCTTAAAATTACTTCATCCTCAGTGTTATTGCCAAATTCGGTATGGGCATGTTACTTAACTCTGTGATACTGAAGTAATTTTTTTGTGTATTCAGAGAGATTCCATTTCCAAAGTTTACCCATGGACAAGTTACCATTGAATACATTGCAAAATTCTACATCAATACCTATTGCGTGGCAAAGGTCCCTTTGCTGAAAACCAGAACTCTTCTAATCAAAACCCAAGA
Organism: Chloebia gouldiae; assembly: GCA_003676055.1. NCBI lineage: Eukaryota > Metazoa > Chordata > Aves > Passeriformes > Passeridae > Chloebia > Chloebia gouldiae. The sequence goes on along the minus strand of QUSF01000048.1, from coordinate 1,838,961 downwards.
TGTGACATAAAAGTAAAAACCAAAAGTGCTTCAAATAATAAAGATTATTAATTCTCACAACATAAGGTGAGAAGTGAAAACAGAATTTGCAGCACTGACATAGGGCAGCATCTGCCCTTTTCTTAGTACAGTCTGTCCCTAAGCAATCCTTTAGCAACGTGGAACTGTAACAGGGTCTGGGTGAACAAAAAAAAAATGGTGATAATTAAGTAATTAAGCACAATCTTGATCTTCAGCCTGTGATGTGTTTGATGTATTCAGTGAGACTAACACATTACCTCCTGTGACATCCAGGATCTCGCTACAACTTCCAATCATGTTGACAGCAGAGCACTGAGGTAGCTCCATATGCACAAAGTGAAACAATATTAATTGTAAAGCATGACTGGTACATAACTGCAGAGCCAACTATCTGTAGCTGATGCAAGCCAAGAAACAGTGAAAAACATTATTTCATTCTTTGTAGTTTCCTTCAGCAGTTTTGAACAAATAAATATTTAATTTGAAAATAAAATTTTCAAATTTTACCCCAATAACAGTTGAAAAAATTATAAACACTGTTTTCCTCACAAGCAAGACATTGACACTCAAATTATGAATTGAGAGCTTACTATTTTGATGACCTCATTCTCAAATTTTCTTCATGCAATCCACTCTAGGGAGAATGCTCTGGGGCTGACTGTGTAATTTACAGCCAGGCAAAGTGTAAATGATAAACCTCTAGCACTGTTTCACACAAGGAGATAATTACAATCTAACACTGGTTTGCATCCACTGTGAATAGTCTAAATAACTGAAGATATGAGCTTATGGCAAATATAGTAAATAGCTTTTTTTTTCATGAGTCTTCAGTTCAATGTATTAAGAGGTTAAACAAACTGTATATCATCAAGGCAAAAATAGAGTATTTAAGATAAAGATGTACTGTAAAAAATCTAAAGGAACATTTTTTTTTATTCATACTTATAATCATAGTTGTATATTTAGTGATAGAGATTTTATTTGTTTCATTAATAATGCTTTAATAAGAATGATGAGAGTAACATTTCTCAATGGAATTTCGATGTGGTCACTTTTTTCAATATTATTTGCCTGCTGACACATTCATTCTACATCACAAAAATAAATCGTAATGGTTGATGTTGGAAGGGATCTTAAAGATCATCAAGTTCCAGCCCTGGCAATGGGCAGGGACCCCTTAAGATTCTCCTGTTCATTTCCTTGCTTGATCAAGGTGCAGAAAGTTGTAAATAGCTTTTTGTCAAGCCTTTGTTAGCGTTCTTCATCCTACCACAGACCGCCCCTTTTTTTATTTAAAGGGCTCTGAAGATGTGGCCCATTGTCCTTATGGCAGGGAAGAGTTCCCAGGGAGGGCTGTGCCTCCTGCCTTATTCTCCTTCACACTGCCATGCACAGCTGTTACCATCTCACACCAGCCGAGCAATTAAGGAATCAAATGGGCACGAGGGCAGGACCATTGGAGAGCAGAACCCTTCTAACACAGAAAAGGTCTTGGAGAATCACTCCTTGGAAAGCAGGGGGTCATGCAGAACTAGGCCTAATCAGATGGCTTTGTCTACTGAAGCATTTTATTTGCCTCCTGACCATGTGTTGTAGTTTAACCCCAGGCAGCAGCCAAGCTCCAGCTGCTCACCCACTCCCCCACCACCAGGATCCAGGAGAGAAACAAAAGGGTGAAAGTGAGAAAACTTGTGGGCTGAGATAAAGGCAGTTAACGGGTAAAGTAAAAGCAGCACACACAAGCAAAGGAAAACAAGGAATTCTCTCACTGCTTCCCATGGGAAAGTAGTGATCAGACATCTCCAGGAGGGCAGGGCCCCATCACACATAACAGTTACTTGGGAAGACAAATTTCCCCCATCCTCCTTTCTTACACCTTATATAAAGAGCATGATATCATAATGTCAAGCTTTTTGAGGGTCTTGAGTCTTCAAAGAGACAAGAGCAGTTGTTGGTTGTAGTAAAGTTGTTTATTGCATGAATACACCAGTCTTAAAGGCAAGGAGTTCAGAGCATTAAAGTCTGTGCTAAAGTATTAAAGTCCATGCTAAAAGTTTTCTGGCATAAAATCCCAAGCAGAAGGAGCAGCTCCCTCCTTTCTTCTTTTTCCTTCATCCCCCTTGCACCCTGTTAAAGGGGCATTTTATTAAAAAATCATCCATCAACTAAAACCACAATCCTATAACATTATTTTTCCATTCATTTAAGCTTAATTCCTAATGTACAAAAGTAGTTCCCGTTCTCACACAAACCTGTGCATATTATTTTATTTCTTTATGCAAATAGTATTATCTATTTTCTTACTCAAAATTGACATATATTTTTATTTATTTACGTGAATAGTTCTATCTATTCTATCTAGAAATGCAAGAAATGTCCTGCTATGTTTTTGTTATGTCTGGAGCTCATACTACTGAACTTTAAACTAGGCTTTAGGCCTTTACTAGCTAACATAGCCTCTTGAGGCACTTAAGATATATTTCTGCTTACTTAAAACTAAGACTTATGCTTCTATTTCATATCTGTGTGGCTTAATATATTTCAGCTTCTCTAGTGATTCTAATTGAATTCCTACATTTCTTTCTCTCTCTGAGCAATTCAGAGAGGCTTCTATGTCATGTATTACAACATCATAAGGTATGGAATATCCCTTTGGTCTGTTTGGGTCCCTTTAATTCTGTCAGAAAATGTGGGAGAGAATAAATGTTTTGAGATGTTTGTTTTAAATTATTGTCCATGACAGAATATTCTTATTTCCCAATAAAGCCAGAGGAATGAAGGAAACTCTGAAAGTCAATGAAGTATTTGATGATGCTGAAGAGATACCACAAGGAAATTCTGGATTTGTAAAAGCAGCTGGAGGAATTATGTAATACTAAGACAACTAATGTGCTATTCAACATCTGAAAAAAAAAGTTGATAATCAGTGTGGCTCAAGCAAGTGGCTTCCACAAAGGCAAATCCAGCTGAACTGCCTTTGAGAATCCCACCAGTAGCACAGCTGATCAGGGATATTTATTTTTGAGATAATTGGACAACAACTGAGGAAAAAAGATACAAAAGTCTGAAGCAAATTCACCAATGTGATTTTGCCTTGGGGGGCATGGGTGGAAACTGATTGTGACAAAATCAGATAGTAACCTAGTTTGGAACAGACATTTGCATGTCCTCTGGTTTGGCCCTCTGCTCAGAGCACTGTCACTTCAGCCAGAGTGAGCATTACAGGGATACACCATGGAGATATCAATCACAGGTTGTCTTGGTTTGAAAAGATAGGAGTCTGTGAAGGAAGGCAAAAGCCTCCTGTGAAATGGAAAAGGTAAACCCTCTCCCTCCGAATTACCATAATTTTAAAAAAGGCTCTCAGGCAAAGATATGGGAATGGGAATAACAGTTTTTTACTAGGAGAAAAAACTAAATAAAAATAATAATAATGTAATTAGTACAAACAAAACTAGTGATGGAGTCAGAAACCTGACACCCTGTTGGTAGTAGTCCAGTTAAAATGGTGGCTGCTCCTCCTGGAGTGGCAGATGAAATGCTGCTGAAGTGGTGATCTGTAGAAGGGTGGAGTTTTCTCTGAAGGTCTGGTGGTAGTTGGGCCTGGTCTTTCTCTGGGAATCCAGTGAAGGGGCTGCTCAGAGTCCCAAAAAATGCTGATTTCATGCAGATAGGGATGCTTGGCTCCTCCCTCTGGGTGGAGCATCTCACAATGGGATGATGTAACTTTATCAGTCACTCAGTGGTCATTCAATGGTCCCTTAACAGAAGATATCTCCCCGGAGGGAGACGTTCTTGGAAGAGATAAGAAAACTGCCCAACCTCTAACAGATGGCAATAGAATCCATGCTTATCTTACAAGCCAGGGCACAGGTCCATGCTTTATCCAGGCTCTGAGCAAAACTCTGGCACCACCTGACCATCTCTGAGGGAGCAGGTGGAGGACCTGTCCACCTTTGCCTCACCTTTGCCAGTTTTGTGGTGGCAGTTTTAGCTAGCACAGTAATGTTTACCAAATCATCTCAGCTTGTACCCATGATCTTTAGTTAGGAATGGACACATGCTGTGTGATCTATAGCATGACTGGTCCAAGAATCTTTTTATAATTATATTTCTTGAGCAAAAGCTGTCTTTTGAGACTGGTATCTGCAAAAACAATTACTGAAAAGTCTTAGAGATAACAGCTTTTTCTGCACACATTTTTCATATTAAGCTATTGATTAAAACAGCTGGGGCAAGCTGGGGAAAGTATAAGCACAATCATGGGTAATTTAGCATATTGTTTTACTCAGTGTAAACACATGAGGGTTTTTTTGAGGCATTTACTCAGATGTAATTATTCTAATCTTGTATTGAGAAAGCATGTGTAGGAAGTGTTTTTTCAATCAAATGATCAAGAAAGATAATCCAAAGTGCTCTACATCCAATGTTGCCATTAATTCTCTTAATCTTTAGCTTTATTCATGTTAAAAGCCCTTTGTAATTCTTTGAACTATACCTCATCCTGCTGTAGGTATTATTTTGTATATCACTGCTGGAACATAATAAAGCAATGGTTCAGTTCTGTGTAATTCTGAAAATGATATTAACACAGTTAATGGTTTCTTTTCATTTAAATAGGCTGTATTGACCGAGATGCTGGTTTCCAGCAGGCAGTACACCTACAAAAGTCTGTTGTGATGACTAAGTTATGAAATAAAGAATGATGCAACATGACAGACCAGCATTTGGAACAATCTTTTAAAAACATATGCAGTAAAAGTCAAAACATGCCTAGAGCAAAATTTTGCCACAATGTTTATTAATTAGAAAAACAAGGTCTTATATGTGATTTGGGTATATATGCCATGTGTCTTTCAATATGTCACAGCAGACAGAACATTTTATAACCAATGTACATGCCCCTGTGTACACCACTAGAAAATGATAAATGTCTTTAATCAAACTGATCAACTTTTATGACACTATTAACATTATAAGATGTGCATGTAAATGGATACATATGCAGATATTTTCTTTTGAGGGTGTCAATTTATGTTTTCAGATGCTGCATATACAGCTGAATGTTAAACTCCTTCTGAAACATTAAATTTCATTTGGAACAAGTACACTACTCTGCTTTAAATTGCTGACCTTAAATAGCTGATCATTAAAGTGTCAGCCATTTGTCTGAAAATACTAAAATGGATCCTGGATGGCTTCCAGAATCTCAAAGAATTATGTGACAACGTAAAATGGATTATGTATTTTTTTTTTTCAATGATGAGTCCAGCCTGTCAGTTTCATTATTTCTCTTCTCACTGTGCACCCAGGACATACATTATGCTTTGGAAACCTAAAGGTCAGCTTTAGGTGGTGCCAATTACACAGAAAACTCACGGTGCTCTATCGGCCCATTTGTTCTGTTATTTCTGCTGGCAATGTTGAAAATGAGTAACACTTAGTGCTCTGTCCAGTATTGAGTTTCTGATTCACTCTGACAGGATGCCATTAGCAGTTATTCAGGATTTGGCTGGATACTAAATTTTGTTATATTATCTTTTAAGGAAATACTGAATAATACCGAACAATTCTGTTGGAGTATTTCATGTAACTCAATTTCCTCTGATGTGAATGCAAGTCAACAGTGTGCAAGAAGCCTCAACAAGACATAAAGCTTTTGTTCTGCTTTATTCTATAAGAATGTTTAAACAGGCAAAATCCATTAAAATAATAATTAACAGCTGTCTGTGTTATTAACTAATACAACTAACTATATAATTAACAGAATCTACACTAATAGAGATATTCTTTTGTTGATAAGGGGAAGGGAGGGAGGGTTTAAGCTCTCTTAAACCTTATAGCCAGCTGAAAATGTGCAACAATCAGAAAAAAAATTTTGGTCATGTAATCAAAAAAGCAAAAACATCCTACCAGACACAGTGCTGTTGTCTCATATGCACTGCAAATTATATTAACCAAAATATTGTCTTACATCATAAAGCAACTCTTTCACAAAATAAAATTACAAAGCAAGAACTTTAACCTCTACTCTGTCAGAAAACTTTGCAGTACAGAAGAAAAGGGGTAGGAGACACTAAGGAGAAAGAAAAAAAAGAAGAATGATCTTTTTTACTTTTTGAACCCTCTTCCGATTAGGTTGTAACAAAAAGAGCAGACTGTAAATATCTACATACATATTTAAATACAACAATTTTCAAAAGGCCCAATATGCCTCTAAGTATTGACATGTTTTTTAAAGAACTTAAATTTTTTATCATTTAGATGTAAGATGCAGTATCAAAAAAACAATGAGGAAAGTGTCAGGCACTGAGGTATACAGTGTAAAAAAGGCTTTGACAATTTTGTCAAGTCTAATCCCTTAACACCTAAAATAATTTTCTTGACAGCTTGATGATTTCAAGGAAAAAAAATACCTGAAATCAACTGAAATTGCTTTTACTTACCAGTTATACAGAAATACCCGATTTTAATAGAAATTTTCATAAATATAAGCTCTTTAAGCTTTATAGAGTACTCCTGACTTCCAGATCTTGTAAAAGAAAATTTTTGAGGTTTACCTGTCTATAAAAAAATAAGAAATAATAATATCATGCTCATCTGAAGTCTTAATGCATTACCTTTAAAAGAAAGCAGACAATTGCTTTCTTTTAAAGAAAGGGAACAAACAGTCCTTCTTCAGAAATGGGTTTAACAAAATAACTGGTACGCCCCATAAATCTTTTTCGTCTCATAAAAGAAATGTATTATTTCTTTTCATTGCACACGACCCCTTTGCAACCCATTAAATTGGGGCATATGTACTAATTTATATGCATGCATAAATGTTTCCATCCTCCTAAATATACAGAGACTGTTGATCACCTGTTGACACCAATAGTAAGACCCCAGTCATGCACCATCAGGTTACCAGCTATTGAAGTCTGCAAGCATCAGAACCTCTCCACTACTACCTGACTATTTTTCAGCTCTTTCAATTCCAGTAAATCTGGAAAGGCAGGTTTACAGCTAACTACTCCTTTAATCTCCCTCATTTTGTCCCAATAGCTAAACACCACATAATTTTGACATACAAATAAGAGTAACTCAAGCAGAGTTAACAACAGTCAGGCGTACCTGAAGCTTGATAAAAAAATGCACTTTTATCAGGATTTTTACTTCACTACAGGTTAACAGGAGTAATTTGTGAAAAACTGTTGGCAAGAAATTCTGTAGGCAAGAGTTAACTTTACAGACTTGTGATTAGGGGAGATGTCTGAACAAGGTGCAGAAAAGCCAGCTAGAGGCCTAAAAACTTGCAGTCACACTGATGAAACGAAGGCATTTTTGCAAGAAGTGCTTATTTATGCTGACATTTGGCAAAAAAAACCCCAAAAACCTTGATAAGTGATGTGCAGAGAGAAAGCACATATTTCATGAGCATTGTGCATGTGTGTACACCTGTACTGCCCCACATGTTCAGTGCTCCTCAGTCTGTCAGGTGTTTTTTCCCATGAATTACAACTCAGCTTGTAAAAAGTGCTAATAACTCCTAAGGAAATACGTGCAACCACTACACAAGCTTTTATGTTTTTAAGTAATGACTGCATTACACAAAGCCACAGCAGACCATTATTTCACTGTTAGCAGTTTCTTCACATTCTCCCAGTCAAGTCCAGACTAATTCTGAACCTGCTGCATATTATTATGAAATTGTAAAAGTAAGATGTGGCCTGCAAAAAAGGTGACAGGAAAACAATGTTGTGTAAAACTGTGCCAGATCATTATTGATTTTCATCAGTTTTGCATTGCTGGAAGCAAGATAGTGAGACAGTATCCAATCAGTAGGGAAAGAAATCTCTGTCATTCTTTAACACAATAGTTTCTAGAGTTTGAGGAAGTAAATGAAGTCAAAATGCAACTAGGAGGGCAAGGAAGTGGAGGAAAGAAAAAAACCCAACAATGTAATTTGTTGGAATGTGTATTAAAATCATGCCTTAGAAAACCCTGTGGAAGTGACAGTACTACTGACTCTGGTTCTGTGAAGACAACGCCAAGCAGCTTCAAAAAAATGTTTTTAGAAGTGAACCAGGATTCCTGGATGAGACACCACTGGAAAAGTAAAATCCTAAGGCCCCCAGACAGGTCACATCATCTAGATGTGCTGACGTCCAGGATCTAGCAAGACTTGGAAGAAGGACTTTACCTCTTTTTGGCAAGGGGAAGCTTGCCTAGGTTTTTAATTCAGCAGAATAAAATGTTTCCTGAATCCTCATGGAAGCGTTATAAAACTCCAGACAAGTTTTTTGGCTAAGAAAAAAGCAATGCAAATGTTTTCCTTAATTGAGAAAAATATATTTTATTACATGGCATGAAGATTTCTGCCTCAAGACTATTTTAAGAAGTGCTTTAATTTCTAACTTGCTATAAAATCAAGATAATTTTTGTGTATGAAAATATGAAATTACTATAAGCACCAGTGACATCTGTACCTCCCTCATCCCATCCTCCCACCCTGGAGAACATATTTCCTCAACATTTCTGTAATCAAGTGCACACCTGTGGTACTGATCTTTCTTATATTTAATTTTTTTTTCTTTTTTCTTCTTAACTATATATTTGCTACTTCAAAGACTTTTATGTTGCAAAAAAGGAGGTGGTGGGGGGGTGTTAGATCTTTTTTGGAGGACCTCCAAGGCAGTCTACACCAGAGGAAGATTATTTTAGTTACACTGATCAGATTGGAAATAGACATGGATTTCTCCAGAAATATTAATTTGACATGTTAAGCCTTGTCCAGCAAACAAGGTATGAGAGACTTCATACATTTCATCATGCTTTCTGATCTTTTAATCCATATTCATGCCAACAGTCCCATTACAGAAAATGGGATCAGAGTGCTTAGGTGGGTAGAAAAAAATATTAAAAAATGATTTACTTGCTTGTATTAGGATTACTCGCTCAAGAAATGAGTTCCACAATTATAATCATAGCTAGTAACATTCCTCATGTGCTTGAGAATTTCTATGATCCAGCCTTGGACAACTGGATGAGCTAGGGATTTCCATAATCTTGTCATAAAAATCTATGCATAAGAGATTAGGAGATGGTTTAGCTTTGATCAGTGAGGCACTGCAGCCAGTACCCCCTCCCAGCATCCTTCTAACAAATAAAATCATAATACATTAAGACAGCTTTACCTCTTTCTCTTGTCAGATTGGCATTAAGATGGCTACCTTCATAATGCTGTGGAAAAACTGTGGAATTAAAGATTAACTTTCTCTTTTCCTACACAGAATCCTACCTTTCCAATTCAGGAATAATGGTGCTAATAACTACAACTTTACCTATCAAATTGGTATCAGCAGTAAGAAAAACAATTTGATATTCCTAAATATTAAATACATTCCCAGAAGTTAATTTCTTTGTTTAGCAAAAGTTTCTAGAAAAAATGTTAGATTAGATATTTTTTGTCTCCCTCACTCCCCTTTCCCCCCAAAAATACAGCTAGAAACATCTTGCTACCATAAAAGGGCGATCTCTTTGAGTAAGCTCCTTTTTAATGTTTATATGAAACTTTTTCCTTGTAACTAACAAAATGGTACCAATATCAAGTAGCTGCTGATTGACACAGTTGCTTTTTTCTTCTCTTCATGAGAAGGTTTGCATTAGTTTTGCATTCTGATATTATAAACTAGTGTCCAAAATCTTCTTCCTTTAGTCACTATCAAACAAAGTGCTAAATGGATCCATAAATACATAATAAATATTAAACCTTGAGCATTCATCTTCAAAATTATTTGCAAAATGTTTAAGTCTTGATAATTTCCTTTTCTTAAAAGCAGAAGTGTTATAAAATACTGGAATCATGGACAGCACAAAACTCAGTATAATTATGCTACAGAAGAAGGACACATGATAAAACCTCTTTACACTCTGGCCTGTGATGTTTAACATCTCCTTAAGCTTCCTCCACATTGGTTCCTGCTGCACAATGTTCCTACTTTTCTTCTTTTTCTTCCTCTTAATGACCTACTTAGCCACTAGTGATTTCCCAGGGTCATCAGAACTGTCAGTCACTCTGAAAGCTACAAAGGAAATTAGACAGCAGGAATAAATTTTGAAATAATCTGATCTCGGTTGCCATTCTAGGATATGCAAGGAATTGTCTGACACAAACTCCGAGCTGCTGGCAGCACTTTGAGAGCACACAGACCATGCATGATCTATCAAATGACTGGCTGGGCAAGGGCAAAGACACTGCTTATGCTAACTCATGAAATAAAATATCTCTACTGCTTCAAATGCTGATCAGGAGGTAAAAAGAGGTCTAAAAATCCCCAGAAGATTACTTATTGATCAAAATCCATCATTCTGTACTATTTAGTATAGTTCTTAAAGGTTTTTTTTTCTTGTTTTGTTTTGTTTTTTGTTGGATTCCCTCAATTATTATAGTCACTTGTTTTTAGAAGCAAAGAAGTACAAATACTAAAATGTGTTAAGGGTATGACTGAGAACTAGAAATCTCTCACATAAACTGCATAAACTATTCAAATTCCCAGCTACCTTACTAGATCAGGGTAAATCTGTCACTCCTGCTAACAGCAATAATATGTCACACAATGTAGAAGAGATTTAAGTCAAAGACTGAACACACCACACTACCTTGATGCAAAACACTACCTTGATGTAAAACAGGATATGAAAGCAGGGAGGAAGTCATTGCTGGTGAGAAGAATGTCTAAGAAACCCTACAGATCCAGAAGAATAATAAAGAAAAAAACATCTAGGTTTTAATATGGTAGGGAACCAACGGCTCAAGCAGAAAGTACAGAGAACCACCAAAATTTTTTCTTTAAAATATCATGAATATCAAAACAGGAGGCGTGTGTGGGCAGGGAAGTAAAAAAACCAAAACAAAACAACAACAACAACAACAAAAAAAAACCAACGTAGAACTTTGTTGGCTTTATAAGCTTTAGTGACTTTTGGTGACATCTCAAATCTGGATTGCCTTAGAGTCAAGATAACTCTTGGTATGCTTAGAGATTATGATGTAAATTGTGGACTTAGTATTTTAGTTTTTTCTGTATATCTGCACAACATACAGAGCCCAACAGGTATGTCTCTATTTGAAACTCTGTTCTTTTCATACCTTATGTACAAAGGTCCCAAAGAACAAAAGCAATGTGAATTAGCTTTACTGTGCACTAGCCTGAAGAAAGTTAAAAAAATGAAAATAAAGCCTGAAGAGATGAGACAGACCTGAAGGGCCCCTTAAGCTGATCTCATTACAGAAAATAAAATTATTGTTAACTTCTACTCTCAAGCACAAAAAAAAATATATTCAAGACAAGAGACTGCTAAACACTGAAGTACTATGTATGTACAGATGTATTTATTCCCAATGAAAGACTATTTTTGTAGTTTATAAATCTGCTTCTTACTTTGAAAGCACTCAGAGATAATTTGTAAATGAGAGCTGGGCCTAATAAATGCTGATGCTTTATTTAAATCACCTGCTCCACACAATTAACACATCACCTGACATCACATGAGTCAGCACAACACCGATTTTGGAAGAATTTTATTGGGTTTTTTAAATGTAAGACTTAAGTTCTGCCATGGTAATCAACACTCTCAGTAGATCTCATTTTGCTGAAAATGGGGTGAGCTGGAAATTTAGCAGACCTAGACTGAGGAGTGGCCTTGCTCCATATGAGGCCAGCAGGGCCAGTGTTGAAAGTGAGATGTTGGGTTTCCCATTCTTGGTAACTCATTCACTTTGTACCTCTCCAGGGGCTTGTGCCTCCAGCCCAGCCCCAACCTGATCTCCACTGGGGATGCACAACTGCTCCTGTCTAAGGATATGCTGCATGTCTTTCCACCAGAGACGGGGTGAGAAAGAAAAAAGCAGATCAATAACATCAGCCATAGGTTAATGGTGCAAAAATTTTAGTGCTTAGATGCCATTTTGCGTGTTTTCTATTCCTGTAAGAGGTGCAACTTCTGTGTGTTGTCTCACTTGACAGTTATGGGAATTTATTAATCGCCAGCCAAATAACCCATTTCATTTTCCTTTCTTTGGTTACCATGTCCACAGCCAGACAAGAGACAGCAGTTTCTCTGGCCAGGTTTACTGGCGATCAATCTCTGCTGTTATTGTGGCCTCCTTGGTTGTAATGCTCAGCAGGGAGCATGTGTTCCTACATGCTTTCTGAAATATTAATACACAAAATCGTACTGAGGTTTCTGATAGCAGCAGATTGGTTTCTCTGAGGTTTTCTGATTAGAGGTGCATTGGTGATTCCGAGAAGCCAGTGGCGCCGAAATGGGTTAAACCTAATAAGGTTTTGAAAGCTGATAGCATAATTTAAGAGGGCTCAGAGTCACGAAGCTACAGACCTAGCTGACCCCAGCAAATTACAGTGTTTGTTAATGTTCTGTTACAGACATCTTCTAGTCAACCGAAAGTAGATATATTAAGTGAAAAATTGACTTTGTGGTTCACAAAGATAGGCTACCCTTTCTTCCTTTTGTGTGCCAGTTGGTCGACTAAAATGTAAAGGGAACGGCATCATGGCTTCTGTTTTTACCGAGGCTTTTGGGAATGCAGTCTTCAAAAAAATTAACTTCAGCTTCCAAATAAAGAAACATAATTGCCTTAAAATCTTTATCATCATAATCATATACGATATGTGCCCCTTGGGAAATCTAAAAACAATTTAAGAAATGGAAGACATGGGAAAAAATCCTTTTACATTGAGGATGATGATTATAATCATATAAGCTTTAGAATCATTGCAACTGGAATATAGAGTGATTAAAAAAGCACTAAAATTTATATTGTGCTTTCAGAATCAGCGTTAATTAAATGAAGTGTTGGCCACCCCACAATGTTTTAAAGGGAATCTTCTTACTAAATGTTTAATGACAATAAGTTGGCTTAGGAATATTTATTGCAGTCTTTCGAGGAGGGTTATATTGAAATTCTGTTTCCAACCAGGGCAAGCTGACAGCTTTAAGAACCCAGTAACTGAACAGGGAAAAGGGATTTTCATCGTTACTAAGTCTAAATTAATGCAAACAATGAACAGAGGTAACAGTCTCATGACTCCTCTTATAATCTTGTTATGTTCTGAAGGAGGTGTCTGAATTC
>QUSF01000048.1:1813402-1825792 GCA_003676055.1 Chloebia gouldiae | reverse complement strand
AAAAAACAGAGTTCACAGGCAAGCAGGGGATGTTCAAAACTGTTTTGGGAATTGTGGGGAGCCAGGGGCCACCTGGCAGTACCTGGGCCTCCAATGAGTTTAAAACATGCACTGTTGCTGTGAGACATGATCATGTCTCAATGGTATTCCCTCAATATGTAGCTCCAGAGGCAATTGATTCAGATGTAAAACTGCCTTCACAAAATAACTTTCTGACATATCCCTTTTAGGAAATGAGAATTTAAGTACAGTAAGCAAGATGAGTCACCTGTGATGAATTTGCATGTAAATTGGAATAAAAATCTGGGAGTTTCTGACTGTCAGTGCCGCCTGTGCACAAAGCCCACCTGCTTTAAGAAAAGGGAAAATGCTCTGTTGAGTCTGCATTCTACAAAAATAGCATGTTTGGTGAGATTTTTATACCTGTTTACTTTAAAGTTTGAGCCCTCACCTGAATTTATTGCATTCCTCTTCCATGCCAGTGACCACGCTGTCACTGCTGTGACCACAGCATCACTGCTGTCACTGTGCCTGAAGGCCCAGTTCTTTCAATGGTCAAAATATTTTTTCTCTGAGAATACATCTGTGGATATCATAAAGATGCCATGCTTAGCCTCAGTGGGGAAGCTTACAGCTCAACTCTTATTCGCCTCTCACTCCAAGGAAAATTTTAGGGAAGGGCACCTTGACCAACAGGTACCTACAAACATTCTCATAGACTTCAAAGAGAGAATTAGGAAGTCAATTATCTTCCATGATGTTACTCATTGGCATAAAAGTTAAAAAAGAAAGAAAAGTTTAAAATAATCCATAATTTATCCCTTCAATATGTGAGAAGGACCAATGTTAGCTGTGTTTAGAGAACCCTCTAATTCAGAAAATAAAAGAGCATTAAAAAAAAAATCCCAACGAAAACACAAACAATACCCCACACCCTCAAATAAACCAGAAAACCCAACCAAAAAACTAAACAAGAAACCTCATGCTAAAGTGAAGAATGAGCACTTCCAATTGTCATTATGTAAAGATTTACAGGAAAAAAATAAAAAGCAATTGCATGGCAAAAACCTTTGAATCACAATGCTGTTATTAAATAATTCTGATTTTCATATAATGCCAAGTTTCAGTAGTAAGTCCACTTCTGAGATTGTAAAACCAGCAGGATAATGACACAGTGAAAGATGAGATACATGTGTTGACACACTATTCAGTGACCGAATTCTCACTCCTCCAGGTTGCAAATCCTTGACTGAGCCATGACAGTAAAAACCTAATTATCTTCTTGAAGCCTTCACTTGGCACAGTATTCTTCCTTCATTTTTTAAAGTTTCACCTTCTTTTCATAATACAGATGGAAAAATTAAGACTGTCCTGTTGGTGATGGCAGCTCAGAATTTAGCACCACTTTGAGACAATGCAATACATTTCAGTGACTATCAAATGAAATATAAAACGTTAAATCAAGTTAAAGAGAAGTTGTGTGCTTAAAGCTGTAAAAGCTTATTTTGTGTGAAATAAATTTAGAGGATAATATATAAACCAGTTTGGGATTTTTTTTTACTATTCCTCTCTGAAAATATGCACTGTCAGAGTGTGACGATAGATTTTTTTCTACTAATTCATAACCACAAGGGGCCTCCAACTGTGAGCTAGAATAATGGCAATTTCAGTGATAAAGAAACTACCAACAACAACAAAAAAAAGCAGCTAGTCTGATTCCCAAGAATTTAGAGTATGATAAAGAAAGCCCCATGCTGTTCCTCTTAAGGATTACTAGAGGATTACATCAGGATTTTTCTTCTTTTTATCTTCATAAAAAATCACAGGATTAACAGGGAAATCATGAATCAAAGATGGCTAGAAAGATAATGTCAGTGAATTAATACTTTAAGGAGAGGATAACTGGTGCTGTAATCCTGAATTCCAGGGTGAATGCCTGAAAATCACCTATGTAATCTGCATGATTTAGACATGGCTGCTTTCAAATGTAACTCTTGCCTCGTGATAAAGTTTTCATTTGAGAGAAACTGAAATTCAGTAATTTCATGTATTTTTACATGAAATAGACATGATGAAAATAGATAATGGCTGAGCATCAAGACAGTTATTTTTCATTACACAGTCCAGATAATGCTGGTAATCTTTTCCTGACAGGTCTTGAATTCTTTTAAGTAGAACACCTTCAGCAAAATAAAGGCTGGATAGCTCCTTCAGTGCTACAGATCAGCATAATTAGGGTTCTCTGGACAGTTGGGATAAATGGGATTAAGGCATTTCAGACAGAGGAATGATGTGAATCTAGCTCTTGGTGATGGTTTCAGCATTAAGATGCTGCATGAAAAGGACATCCACTCAGTGATGACCTAACAGAAGGACACCCGTTGTAGTTTTGGTCTGAAATCTACTGGTAAACAGATTTTTATGACATCAACTAATTTATTTCTGCTAAAAAATATAATTCTGCAAAGTCTGGCTGCAATGTTGAAAAGAACAGGAAGAAGAATCTTGCAGCTCCCTCCCTGCACACTCCACCACAATTGCTAAATATGTACCTTTTAAAGTTCAAAGCACTTTCTTATAACTTTTGAAGATGCCTATCTGCTGTGGAAAAAAAGGAAAAAATTAGATTAGGAACTGAAAATTTCCTTAGGCATCTTTCTAGGAGAATAGACACATCCTGTTTAAGGTGAATTGATAATGTGTTTTATTTTCATGGGGGAAAGAAGAGAAAGAAAATAGATTTTGTTAAGTTTACCATTTTCTCCACAAACTTAAACACAGGAATGTCTATATTAACATTTCTTTGGGTTTCAAGATCTGTGAAGTTTTCGTAAAGCATAGGAATGATTAGCAAATGTCAAGTAATACCTTTTTCCATCATTTTCTCTTCATTCTTCTGTCAGAACTTTACAAAGAGTGTGTCTGTTTCTTCTACTGCAATGAGCTCCTATCAAAAAATTATTAATTTAGCCAAAGGAAAAGAAAACAAAAAGGAAGGGGAAATGCATATAGTCCAATAAAAAGCTTAAAGATTTGCACATGAAACTGATGCTCTGTAAATGGGCTGCAAAGGAAACTAAACTGTGAATCTTAATTTGTAAGTATAAACAGCTTTAGAAAGATTCAGTAAAAGGGTATGCTTGTACTGCAGGTGACAGTACAGAATGAAATAATGGGATGCCTCCTGTTCCCAGAAAGAGCTGTGATGAACTGATTGTAATTTCACCTTGAGGTCACCTCTGGTCTCAGTTGTCTTCCTTATTATGCATACTATTAAATAACCACGGTGATGCTAGTGACATTATCCCGTCTGTATTGCAAAATTCCCAGTGCAATCTTTGCTTCATGTCTGAAAATGTGAGCATGCACTGACAGGAAAAAATACTGTGAAGCATACAAGGTTTATATAGCACCCTCTAACCTGAAGGGTTTCAATAATTTTCAGAAACTGCAGGCCTCTAGCAAAATTAAAATATGACTTGGAGGGGTTGCAACAGCTGAGGAGCATGCAAAGCTTTTACTGACAGGTTGGTCATATATGAGGATGGTAGTAATGGCTTATTTGGATGAAATATTTTTTACAAAATTTTACTACTTTTTTTGCTCCAGTACTACAAATACGAACTAAAAGTTTTCCTCTCCATGTTAAAGAAAGAAGTTTATTATTTCTTCCCGTAAGAACTCCAATTTGTTTATACAGTATTCAATTAATTTACCTTTGAAGGATGAATGTGACAGTCAAGTTTGTTCAAATGAGGATCCGGAGTTCCAGAAAGTCTGGAGATAAGATGTGGTATTCCGCTGTATAAATGCAATTTTACTGTATTAAATTAACTCCTCTCAATATTCATACTGATGTAAGAATACTGTAAGTATCATTCCTAAAATCTTCCCCATCCAGTTCTTTTAAACTGGCTGTTTAGTTCTCTGGTGACTGATGGTTTTACTCTTTTTATTGTCAGTTTAAAAGATGTCACCATCTTTAATTCTGTGGACTAGTACCAAAATTGTAAGTGACCTGGCTTAGGATGCTATATCCTAATAAAAAAAAAAGTAGCTGCAAGTAATAGAATCGCCCAATGTAGATCAGCTTTTAAGTTTGCACTTTTTTACTGATATTATAGCTGCAGATAAAAAATGAATACTAAATAGTGAGACCTGTGAGTGAAAAGGTCAGAAATTTGAAGTTAATGTGAGAACAGCACTATTAAATAGATATCAAGCAACAAAGGCCCCCTGAAACTAAAAGCAGTTCTTGGGATTAAAGGACTAAATACCTTTTGGATATTATTATGAATTAAATTAATCACGAGAATTAATATCACATTTAACTGTTTGCTACATTAGACTCATCTTTTGGTGTTTTAAGTGTGTCTTTGGTTGTTCTTCAGGTAAAACCAGAAAATAACCCTATTTCCTTACAAAGACCACTTTAAGCAATTTCTGTCCTAGCATTTAGATACAATACACAACTTTAAAAGCACAGAATTAAACTCCTTTAGTAGGATTACCTAGTTAGCCATGAAGCTAACTTTTTTTTTTTTAAACCCCCACCATAGAATTGCATATGACAGGTGAAAAAATGCTTATACCTCTAAAGAAGAGCAGTTGTCCTCTACTCATTTGCAAAATGTATGTTTTGAAACATTCAAACTCCTCCTTTGCTGCAAACCAAAGCCAGTGTTATGACTAGGCATGGTTCACTGAGTTACATTTACCACTGTTGTTCAATTGTGATGAATCCAATTTGCCAAAACAGAGACAGTAAAATTTGTATGTAGGCTTGATCAGAAGCCAGTGAAATCACTGACAAAGATGAAAAAAAAAAATCTGCATGAATTGGTCTCAAATACTTAAATCAGTAGCGATGGAAGGTGACATCATAGAATCATAGAAAAGTTTAGGTTGGAAAACACTTTTAAGATCATTAAGTCTGACTGTAAAATGAGGCATAATGGCAATGGAGGATAGTTTGGAACATTTAGGCTGGATGTTTGAAAAACATTGTTACTGGGAGAGTGATAAAACTTCTTCCATAAAAAGCTGTGCCACATTGTCACAAACAGCTGTGGGCTACTTATCCCTGTAGTTTTCCAAGACTGAGCTGAACAATGCTACAGCTATTACTGCACCTCTATCCTTCTTTCAAATAGGACAGAACATCCTAAGATTTCTGATTTAGTGGATCCCATCCTTCCTGTGATCCTTAGATCATTCTCAAATGGCCAACTCTGTCGAATGATGCAGGATTGTAGAAGGAACTCATGTCACCAAGCAATTACTGCTTCCAGCACAAGACTGAGAAGAGAAGGAAAAGAAATAATTCAACCTACTGTTGCAGTGAGTGCAGGTCTGAAGGATATAGAATTTGCTTCTCTGTGCCTCCTTGCCTTGTTATTTCACAGAGCTGAAGCAAAGCAACCAGCCAGACTGCTTTCTTCTCTGGATAATGACAGCGTGGCTTTGAGCAGCACTAAGAGGTCTTGCCACTCTCAGAATCACACATTACTGATTTCCCAGCAGGTGATCAAGTGCATCCTCCTGAGGAAAATTTACACTCTGCTTGTATGTCACTGGAGTTTTCACACATCTGAAAAAGAGTAAAATTAACTCTTTTGCAAGTTCAGATGATAAACAAAAGCACTATTGACAAGCAGTACTAATGTGTAGTGGTGACTGCACAGTACAGTGGTACTGTGATAATTAATACAGCATGTTTTATTTCCTACATTATACACTTAAAAAGCAAATGGATGTGACTGATAAGTTTAGAATTTTTAATGGATTTTGTTGTTTAAGATAACTGAGAGTCATTGATGGGTGAGGCTGTGAAGTTACAGAGCAGTTGTATGCTAACACATACAGCACCAAAAAGTAGCTAAATCACTAATTTCATAATGAGCCAAGGACTCTGAAGGGGAGAGTCAGACTCTAAATAGATAGAGAAAGCACTCCAAGAACAACTTTAATCCTAAAACTCTGTCTCTGAAGTGTTGTTCGGCATTAGGGCTCTGGGCCTCTTCTTATGGAGACAAATTCTAAAGTACAGAAATACCTCTTGTTGCCAAGAAAATTGAAAGCACAGTGCTGCAAAATCAGTAAGGCTGAATTAAGGAAATAAAAAAGGAGCAGAATTGATTTGTTCAGTAGTTATCAGAAAGCAAAAAGTTTCTCTCACTGAGTTTTTTGTTCAGATAGTAAAAGCCTGCCAAAACAGATGAAACATACAAATTGTGATACACAATTCTATGATATACAATATAAATTCACTTTTACTATTAATTTTGTTGCCAGCTCTTCACATCTCTGTCTTTTACATCTCAGCTTCTGACAATCCTCATAAGTGTTTTAAAAAGGGCTGGGTTGCAAATGTTATTTAAAATGTATTTTAGATTTAACCTCGGCAGCTTAGATAGATGAAAAGTCTGACTCTCACAGCCAAAACAAAGCAGGGAAATATTTTAGCCCCTCACAGAAAGCACTAAATCATTTTACTAAATCAATACAGAGTATACAGTACCAAGGCTTTGGTTTTATATCCCTTCCCTCCCCTATTCCCTTGAGAATACTGTACTGAATAGTTTACTATCTTGCTAGAGTACAATATTTTAGTAGTAAGTAATATGTCAAAGTGATATTTTCAAGCATGGTAATACTGGGATTTAATATCAGACCACAGGTTTCAGAATAATCAATGTATATTTATAATGACTTAATTACAGTGATGAGATATGTCTCTGCTGCCCTAAGGAAAAGTGAAGAGTATAGCTTCAATTATCTGTAGCATAACCCAGCTAAATGCAGTTTTGCAAAGTTTGCTCTTAGCAAAACCCATTTTGCCTCAGTGAAAGCAGCTTTTTCAATAAGAGGCTCTGGAGCTATCCAATGCATTACAATAGGCTTAGGAACAGAATTTGTTGAAGGAGTCATCTCACCTGAGCAATGATCAAGGCTTTCACTAACTGCCACGTGGCTGAAACATTCTTTGTGAAACTGAAACTATCTTTGTGATATGCTGCTACAACCTGAACCTCATGCTTTGCTTTTAATTCATGGAATACCTAATGCAAAATGATGGTAAAGGTTTCACATTAGACTGTAGTATTGATACCTCTCCCAAATTTCTTTATGGATGGCTTTCTGAAGCTGAAAAACAGTCATACTTGAAAAATAGTCTTGATTGTTTCTTATTTTATTAATACAACAGCAAGAGAGACAACAATGTTAAATTTGCTGTAGTTTGCACAGGCAATTGTAACTTTGAGATCCACAAATTTTATGTCTGGCAACCTGAAGTGTGTTAGCAAAGAAAGTGTTCCTAGAAGATGTTTAGTACAAATGCAGTCATCCATATCACTTAGCTACATTCATCTACTTAGAAGTGAATGGAAGGAATAAGGGGAAAGAAAAAAAGGGTGTATTTTAATCTTCTTGGTGGTAGTCCTGTGAGAAAGGACAAATCCCAGGATTTTTCACTGTGTCAACATGTAGCTTCCAGTTGCTTTCCTACTCAGTGTTCCAAAGTTGAGCTTCTACTCAATGCAAATAAGACCATAGAAAGGACTCTTTAAGACAGAAAGTAAACAAGGAAAGATCATGATGATTCCCATGGCACTTGAACAATTAGGCTACAATGAGTCTGAATACAGGCAGCACTACTGGACAGAGAGATGTCTCCTGCACAAGGCTGTCAGCCATGCATTCTCCCCATGTGCAGACAGGAATGCACTCAAATGTACTCAAAAAAAACAGCAATGAAAATACTTCCTGCAGCATGAATAGATTGGATTTTGTAGCAAGGGTTTGGTAGTGGGGGAACCACAGGGGTTTGATTCTGTGGGAAGCTGCCAGGAGCTGCCAGGAACTGGACTGTAAACATCTGTATCATAATGATTTTTCTCTCTCTTTTTATTTTTTTTTTAATTTCTTATTTTCTGCCACTTATGTTACAGCCACCCTAGAGTTTGAAAGAGAAAGGTGCATTTTAGCTACTCTCTTTTTCTTGTTTTTAGTTTACAACTCTTTCATTATCTCAACAAGACCACCATGCTAAAAGGAAGGACAGATGTGCTCCTACTAAAGTGAGGAAGAAATAAAACTGGCCTCTTAGAGGGTGTTTTAGATGCCTTTTGCAAGCAGTATCCAACCTGCTTTAAAGCCCATGCTTCCTCTTTTTTGTCCTGTTCTCTTTCCATTTATATAACTGTTATGAAAGAAATATTTTATAAAATTGATGGAAAGAGATTTCAACCACATTTTTAAGAACCAGTCTTCTTGGACAAACTGAAATAGGTTCTGCCTTTATTCCCCTTAAAGCAGAAATTTAAAAAAAAGCCCAGATAAAAAATAAAAACATAATGTAATACTTTTTACCCTTTTTCTTTCTGATGTCTACATTGAACTCTGATCAACCACTGTTTAAGAAGATGGACATGTCACGTTTCAAGGTTTCTCTGTACTATGCAGTGAAGTATTCAAGCAAAAGACCTTCTTGTTTTTATATTTGCAGTAGAACTTCTCTGTTCAGGGTGCTGAAAGTTCTCAAAAAGGAGATGAATATCTGTAATGCCAGTCTGAAGTCTTGAAAATCTAGGTGATTCTCCAGTTTGCTGGAGAGCTGTTGTGGTTTTGTTTTTTTTTTTTTTATTTGAGACAGATAAAAAGAGACTAGAATCTGAATCAGTTTGTCTGATACTTAAAGTTTCAGAAATTTATGATAGGTATACTGTTATATACAGATTTGAAATGTGTGCTTTAGGATTAATTTTCTTTCCTCTAAGGATTTTTTCACTCCTCTATTTAGGACCCAGTATGTTATTGAAAAGAAGACATTTTCTGTTCAATAGTTATAGTGCTACTCTGAAGCTTAGAAATCTCAGATAAATCCATGTTTTTCTGTAGACTTACTGTATAACCTTGGAGAAGTCATTTTGTTTTTCTCTTACAATCCTGTGTCTTTGAAATGAAAATAATAATAGTATTTTTCTTTCAATGGGGTGTTGTAAAGGGTGCAGCTTCCATGGGGATGAAAGTTACATCAGTGTCCTAAGTCCCTTTGTAATCATAGCTAAATTTTAATTAGGAAAGGCCTTTTGGATTTATAATGAAAAGAGAGGGTGACTTCTTATGGCTGAATTTATCAGACTTGGATGGGGGCAGCACGACACTGTGGCCCCTGAGAAGTGAAAGGAGCAATGGGATTCAGGGAAGGCCCAGGATGAGGCACAAATATTGGCATATAATGCAAATCAGCAGTGCAGTAAATACTGATGTCACACAGAGAGCATCAGAGCAAACAAATGCAGCTTCAGTACTATGGAACTTTATCATAACACTCTTGACTCGTGTTAATGCATTTTGCGTGCAGCTGAAATTATATTTCTAAGAGTGACTTTTCCATGTTCTCTAAAGATTATTCCTTTACTCCGTGTTGAATCATGCATATCCCTTCCTGAAATCATTTTAATCTTCCCTCTCAAGCTCAGTTGCATTGAAATGTATATTCTGTATGAATGGTGCCTTGGTGCAGCAGTTACTCCATTTTGATTAGAATGTGCCTGTGAATCTGCACAAACTAAAGCCCATTTTAACTAGAATTCACTTTTGATACAGACCTGTCTTCTTGTGAGCCAAATGTCTCCTGAGATTTCTGACATCTTTTACTTCTGGTGAACTAGGTAAGAGCAGATCTTTGATTTTTGATCAAGACTGAAGGGGGAGAAGAAAGAGACAAAAAAAATTTAGTCAATGATAAAGGCTTATTCTGGGATTATTTCTCCTAATAAACATGATCAGGAATAATGTATATGAATTCTGTGCTGTGGGAAATATAAAGATGGTACAAAAGCATTTATAGACCCCATTAAACAAAATATCGTAAAATAAATGAGAAAAAGAAGTAGTTCAAGCAACATGCAGAAAGAAAAGGATGTCTCTCCTCCGTACCAACATTTTCCAAATGATCAAGTTAATTTTCCCATTACTGCAGCAAGGCTCTTTGTCTATATAATCATGCAAACAGCATAGAACAATGCAATTTGGTTCAGCCTTCAATTCCTTCACATTTATTTTTTTTTTGTTCAGAAATGAGAAGCATGAGATTTGGAATATTAAATCAAATGTCTGAGCTTCCTGCTCCTTAGAAAATGAGCCAAGAGGACATAGGGAGTGAATAACATGCAGATTATGAAAAGATACCATGGAGATATTTACTACTTACGTACTTCTTTAAATGATCTCTGTTGGAAAAAATAAAGTGAAAGACAGTCTACATCCCACCAGGAAGGAATGATGAAAAGAAGAAACAGGTGTGCTATTTTGTTTTTACCTATCTACTGATTTCCCTCTTTTGTTGATACTGTCACTAGTGAGCTGACAAATCTGAAAGAAACTGATAAAGCAAAAGAGATAACTGAATTAGGATTACATCATGTTCTTGCAAATAAAATCTCTTTTTACTGTGCTTGTTGTGACCAGTTACCTTTCACTACTGCCCAGTCAGAAAGCATTTGAGACATAAGTTTCTTCTGAAGAAATTTTTTTACAGGAGCAGAGCTGAGCACACTTGTGCAAAAAACCCCTTTGTTGAATGGTTCACACTGCACATCTCTGTTATCATTTGCATCTTCCAAATTCTTTTGAGAATGAATGCTAAGTATAAAATAACCTCTTATTTAGAATGAAAATGGTAAGATGAGTTATCTAAAAAATACTACAAAGGTCTCACAGGAATGGACAAGTTTCCCACATGACTAACATTTCTCTTGACTAACAGTATCTCAAACAAAAATCAACTGCAAACAAACGCACATGAAAAAGCAAAAACTACTCGCAAATCATTTGTGAGCAGTCAAAAAGACTGGCACAAATGGCACAAACAGATCTCTTCTAATAGCCTATGTCTAATTTGGAATGATACCAGCTGTCATCAATTTACTGAGAATTCGGATTTTGGCACAGAAACTCTTTTAACTTCATCCATCACAGTTTGACTTGAGAGGGTTGGAAGATAAAGGGGGAAAAGTAAATAAATTCTGCTTGTTGCCCAAGGCAAAATTAAATTTGTTATTCAGCTTGTTGCAGTATACATCACTTTTAATGAACTTTTAAATTATATCCATTTACTTTTTTGTCTTTTTTATCTTGTGAAAGACCAAAAACATGTTTATATGCCTCTGAGTTCAAGAAGTCGTAATATGAGAGGTGAAGAATGAGCTTGCCATGTGTTGTTAATTCAGAGGTTAAGGTGGCTTTTGCCACTTGTGTCTGATCTTCATCAAGAATAAATGAAGGAACGATTAATATTCATTTGATTATTAATAAAAGAAACCAAATAAAAATTTGTCCAAAGACTAAAAATAAATGAAATAAATAAATAAATAAATAAATAAATAAATAAATAAATAAAGACCAGGATTTATTTGCCATTGGGTGAAAGGGTCAAAAGGCATCCCAGACCACAAGGAGAAAAATGTGAAAGCTAAAAATAACCCACATGGTTTTAGAGAACTCTTTATTTTTTGTAGGTAACCCACTTAGCCAGCTTCGTTTGACTGCTCAGGTAAGATTAGCTAAGAGAATTCTGGACAGCTTTCACAGGTAAACTTTGAAGCTGGGAGAGGGGGGCAGTAACCAACTTTTATGGAAAACTGCTTCCATTTGGCCATTGCCCTGATGGTGGCACCCTTCACTCTTGATCTACTCACACCTGCCACATAAAGAACAACTATTAAGATGCATTTAGCATGCAGAAATAGGTAATCTAAAGAAAAGCTTCAGAAGAAAACTTTCAAAAAACAACTGTATAAATGTGCTATTTAAAATGCCCAATAGATTTTAATAGTGAGAGAGTGAAATCATGTCATTCCAATCTCAAATATTCTCTAGTCTAAAAGGACCTCTCTTTAGTTTCTCTGCATTTTTCTCCTCCTACTGCGAATGGCTTAGAAAACAGTGTTTCCTAGTCTGTGCTTTTATTTGATTTTTTTCACTCTCCTTTTTATCAAGCTAAAATGTTTCTGCAATATTCATGAATTCAGCAGCAGCCCAGGAGTGGGTGTTGGGTGTTGTTTTGCTACTGTTTCTCCTGCTGAGTCCCCTGCTCAACTAGAGAGTACAATCACATTTTAGAATTTAACAATCTTTAATTTGGGGAGGGTTGTTGTTGTAGGGTTTTTATTTTTGTTTTTTGGTTTTTGTTTTTTTTTTTTTGTGTGGGTGGAACATGCCAGTTGTTGTGATGGCATATTTTATATCTATGTCTGAAGAAAGAAATATTCTGAACATTGGTAGGGTTTTCCTTGTTTTCCTTGCTCTTGCATTGCTGCATCATACTTTCCCATTTTATATATATATATATATATATATATATATATATATATATATATATAT
>QUSF01000048.1:1771588-1806690 GCA_003676055.1 Chloebia gouldiae | reverse complement strand
AGGAAGGAAGGAAGGAAGGAAGGAAGGAAGGGAGGAAGGGAGGAAGGAAGGAAGGAAGGACCACCACTGCCAGTGGAGACCTTTGCGTCAGCTTGCAGATTCTTGTGTAAACTGGCTAAACTGGCTAAACTTCAGCTAACCATCCATACAGGAACAGATTGCAACTCACATTTTTAATTACTTGGATTTTTTTTTTTAATGAAATAGAATAAATCAGGATGCTTGCTAAAATTCTGATCACTGTTGGTGTACACAAATATGTCTAGATAAGTCTTCACAGTGAAACTCTGAAGTAGACTAAGTTGTCTAGAAATTATCAGTGTAAATTAGTTCTACTGAATAGACATTGCAATT
The DNA here is from genome assembly GCA_003676055.1 of Chloebia gouldiae. NCBI lineage: Eukaryota > Metazoa > Chordata > Aves > Passeriformes > Passeridae > Chloebia > Chloebia gouldiae. The sequence goes on along the minus strand of QUSF01000048.1, from coordinate 1,806,336 downwards.
AACTTCTGATATAATTATAAGCCACGTTTTTAACTCTGCCAATTCTTTTGATCTTCAGGAATAACCACACCAGCTAGCACTCTCTAACACAATGGAATATCAAGTATACAAGCCATGTATCACAGAGAAAATATTTTTAATGTGTTTATGCAAAACAAATCGCTGCTCTGCTCCATCTTTTCTACCTTTTTGTAATGAAAACCATTGCCTACAGTTATTTACTTAAATCACATCTTTTATTATCCATGTTTTATGCCAAATTTCCTTTTTTTGTGATAGCTATTTATCATAGCAAAAGCAAAACAGAAGCACTTCATTGTGGGAGTTTTACAGGAGGAGGCTTTGGTGAAGATGGGATTGATACATCAAAGTCTTATCCCATGATAACAGATGTATTTAAATATTTACCTTCATTTTTGTCCTCTAAAGTTAATACAATATTTTCCTAGCAGGAGCTTCTAAATGTATTTTCCCCTTTTTTATTCTTACTAAAATTGTGATTTGATGATATATTTGTAAAGCTGTGAATAGTTATTAACATTTCTTTAAAGGCTTCAATATTTGAATGGCCAAATTCCAGCTTGAGTAATTTGATTCTGCCTACTTAAATTGCCCTCACAGTTTCAATTAGATAACTTATTCTTCTATTCTTTATTCCCTAAAAGTGTTCTGCAGCATTGCTGCCACTATTAAACAGCTGCTCAATTTTGCCCCAGAGGTGACTTAACTGATCCCTATAAACAAAAAAATTACATAAAACAAACTTCTTTTTTTTTCTGGATGAAAGTTGGTAAATATACGTTTTATGTTGGGTTAGGGTTATTTTTGAATGCCCATCTTCACACTCATTTTAAGGGTAATGATATAGAAACTTTTCCCATAGTGTCCTATTAAGAGTGCTCTGGAAAGAACAGGACAATTCATATTTCATACCTGTTCAGAGTCTTTCCAAGGACAACCACTAAGAATATTGCCTTTAAATTGTAGGTGTCATTCCATAGGGGTATAAAAATGACCCCACCAAAGAGATAAAAGCACTACAGGCTAAATGTGAATACCCAAAGTTGCCTCAGGAAGGCAACCATGTTTGGCATGTCAGGTACACTGTGGAGGACTCCTCCTCACATGCTTTTGGAAATCCTGTCAGGACCTTTAGAAGGAAATGCAACCCCAGATTATCTTTAGAAGATTTTCCATATCCTAGAACCTGAAGCTATCCAGTTGCTAAACAGTAATTTTACTGTAGCAAGAAAATCCCATTCTCTCTACATTTGTTAAACCAGTGAGTTTCTCTTCCTCAAAGAAAAGGATCAGAAGTAGCAGAGACCACGATCTGCATAATTTAAGTGAAGTTTTAGTGGGGCCACAGACTGACAGTGTGCAATGCATTAAAGATGTTTTTCCTATCCAGACCTGTATTTCTGCTCTTTACAAGGGACCTGTTCAGGTTACAGTGGTTACTGCAGCTTCAAGGTAATGTGATGCTACTGGGAGGTCGCGTGGGAAATCCCTGTGTAACTGCACATCAATAATTAAGCAAAAATTTCAGAACAGGCTTTTGGATTTAGGCCTTTGTAAATTAAATCCTCCCTCCTTTCTTCATACAAGATTTCTATAGATAAATCTTCAAATAGGCCTAGGACAGGTAGGCCCCAGGCTTATAAAAGCTACATATAAACTGAAATTATTTCTGGATTCAATTAAAAAGGAATGTTTAAATATAGAACTTGTGAAAGTTGAAGGAATATTTAAACATTTATAATTTTGAGTGCTACTGTGGCTGAAAAGGGCCTCTTTTTTTTCCCTTCCTCCTGTTTCCTGGGGTGGATGACATATACTTGGCAAGCACCTTGGAACAGGCATTCATTTGGGGGTTTTTTCTGCTATTCTGTCTTGAAAAAGAAAACCTGCACTCCTGGAGAAAGATAAATACTCTTCTGCAATATTTCATTCTCTTTGGGGGATATAAGTCTTTTTACTTTTCTTGATGAACTGATGAGGTTTAGAGCATCACCTCAAAGACCTTCTGCACTTTGAGATTTCTCATCTTCTTTTTTTGCGTATTTCTTCCCAATTCTGCTTTATTTTTTTTTCCTAAAGTTTAATCTTCGCCCGCATATTTTTCATAACTGTGAATCTTCATGCAGTCCAATCTTTTTTCTATATATCCTATTTCAGACTGTGAATCTCTTCTGTTCCTTTTCCATCCCCATTCTGTGCCCCTTTCAGCTCTTTCTCAGCCCCAGGCTTTTCCCTGCCTCAGCATTAGGGGGAAAATGCTGCCTACCAATCTCTCTGATTATATTGAGCTTCACTTTGGGATACAGATCTGAGCTTTAGCATTACTTTCTGCCTCCTGCTTGTGCTGAAGGGCTGAGACAAATGAGACAACAATACTCAACCCTGGAGTTGAAAATAGCATTGCAGAAAATGTCAGGGCTATAGAGTCTTAATGCAACCTGGAGCAAATCAGGCCAAGTAAGGGCAGAGCAGTTTATGAATCAGCACAATATCCAACTAGTAGTGCAAATCCAAAACAAAATTAGGAATTTACTAGAACTGTGTCAGCTACAAAGGATCAATATTAAATAAAACTCTAACCAAAGCATATCAGGATTTCTCCTAAAAATCAAGGTTGCCACAATACTACGTGTGTCTCTGACTTTAATAATAAAACACCAGAGGACAAGCAAAGACAGAATGAAACATACCTTGGTGTTTCAGCCTTTGCTGCAAAGGCTGACAGCATCAGTTCTCGTGTTTATGTTCTGTGTTCCAAAAAATGCTCTGTCATGGGTGTGGGCTTTATTTAAAACAGCAGTTCTTCCCAGCATTTCTTCAATAAATTTTTTAGTCTCAAACAAAGCAGTCTCACATTTTTCAAATCTGCTTCATTTCTGTAGTTTAGCCATTGTTTTTAGGCATAAAACTTTTGTCCATAAGGAAGAGAACACATTTAGTGTCAGTGCTAAAGAATGGTAGTTTTGGGAGCTGTCTCATTGTGCATCACATTTCCTAAAACATTACCAAAGTAACAATGTGCAGTTAACCCAGATGAGGAAAAACAACGCTGTCATAGAAAGATCTTATTTTTTTATGGATAAATTTCCTTATAGATCACATCTGCTGTACATGAATTTGGAATGGAAATTTTCACAAAGCACGGTGTGCAAATTGTTCAGCCTTTTTTTCTTGGCCTCCACATTTCCACCACACTTGAGTTCAGGTCGTTATATTTGGTGGTTTAGCAGGAAATTAAACTCCAAACAAGCCACTCCTCTTCCCCCACCTCTTTTGTTGAGGGAGGGACAAAAGCAGACACTGTGAGTTGAGACAACAATACAACAATTTGCTGGAGGCAAAAAAATGATGAAGAAAGGCACAGTAGCAACAGCAGCATTAAGAGCACAAGTACATAAAAAAAAAAGGATGGTGTTTTATCCATAAAAAAGGTGTGCATCACCTTGGCCACCAGGACCAAAATCAGGATGGTGGCTGCTCCCTTTAGGATGTGCCCATATGGCTTCCCCAGAAAATGGCACTTTCTAGTAAGCATAATAAGTGCCATAATTTTAAAGCCAAGATTTCAAAGAAAACACTCTCAACATCACAGAAAGACTCAAACTGAAAAACCTGTACATTTTTTTTCTGTGTTGATAGACACTCAAATACATTAGTTATTACTGAGCACTTAATAACTATATTTGCATTACATATTCAGTTTGATTTTTAAAAATGCAAATACTTTAGCACATTTGCCATACATTACTTAAGAGACCATTATCTATGGTTTGAAATAATAAAGACTGGATCTTTGTGTCTAATTTGTCAACGTATTCTGCATTTTTCTGAAAGCCTATAAAATAAACCTTTCCAATTAGAGTTTATAAGGAGAATGGCATTCTACTCATGAAAGAAAAGAGAAAGGAAATTTCAATTTTTTAAAAAAACACTCCTCAATCATAGTTTATCTATTGACTCAAATTTTAACTTTATGATTCTCCAGATGTGGCAGATATAATAGAAAATTTGAATTGGTACTATTAATATATTTCTACCATGTATCCATTGATAAAAGACATGCAGTTTTGTATACAAACACATCACTGAATGTCAAAAGTAAACAAAACTGCTGTTTAGTATTCTGATTTTGGGTCATGGTATTGAAGGTTATAGTGACATAGTGTTTGTCAGTGTATTTCCTACATTTAAAACATAAATTGATTTTTCAACTCTTATTTCCACACAGTTTTGTCACGTTGATATCAAGAAATATGCAATTATTGCTTAGAACATGTATAATTTACAGTTTTAAGACTTACCATGGTTAAAAGGATCCTAAATATTTCCTGAACAGGGTTGCTTAGGGTGAGGTTCAAATTGTAGTTATGTTGTGTTCCCTGTAGTTTTCCACCATGGCATATTCTTTCTATTGTGCAATATTTGGGATTTGGCAGATTACTTTAACATAATATAAACACAGGATAGTGTAACTTTATTGCCTAGTGACACGTGGCATTGTATGCCATGAAATAGGGAGGCCCAGACTATGGAATCCAATAATGGACAAAATGAAATGCACCCTTTATTTAAACATTGTAATTACCATTTTTTAGTTAAGGCTTATTTATTGGTATATATATATATATACATATACACATGCTATGTATATATGTAAATAGTTCTTCATAAGCAGCTCTTGGATTAAATGAAATACAAGAACCTAGGTCTGAAATACTTCAAAGTTTGAACAAACCTCCAACTTTGATCTTGGCTGTGAGTCTTGCTGTTTGCACTTTCACAAGAACCCTTCCTTATTTATTTAGTCTCACTCCCCAAGCATGAGGAACCTGCTTGTTTACCATAAAGGTAAATACTGTCATATGATTACTGACCTGTATGCTTAATAACCTATTTCTGCATTCTTGCTATTAACTAAGAACTGCAAGAAATGTTTCTGGCCTACAAAACATTGCTTAGTATTTAGGTGGCCTGAATGTATCCTGCTGATAAGCTTAGTTTCACTGCTTTTTGTCGTTATCCTACATTACTTTTAGACACAGATCTGAAGACTCTTCTCTGAATTTATTCAATTAATCTGGTGGGGCTCTCAGATCCATGCAGGAAGATTTGAAAATAATGCAGTAAACAGGAAAATGTCATTGCAGCAAGAGCCAAGCCTAAGCTGTAAATTGGAGTCTTAAGCATCTTTGGGGTTTCTGGCTGGCAGTTCTCCATCACTGGACAGTCCTGGCCATTTTAAGCATTTTGCTTGTATTCTTCTTGTAATTAAGTTATATCAATGCCATCTCATGCAAATTGTGTATGTAAGAAATATATGCATTGTATATCCAGATATGAATTACAAAATCGATTAAGATAATCATGTCACGTTAAATAACATAAAGGGACAGAAGGTTCAAGTGGGAGGCTTTGGCAGTTTGAGCAGACATCCTTAAACCAACAACATAAATTTTAATATAGTAATTGTATTACACCAAATGTCTGTGTTAACAGGATGATGCTTCCAGGCTATTTACAGAGAATACAAGAGAGAAGTAAAATAATATTAATATATTAATTTTTTTCTAACATCTTTGTTTTTTAAATCTTCTGCAAACAATCCAGCCCAAACAAATCTTTGTTTTTATAATCTACTCAATTTCTAAAACCCTTACTGGCTAAGACTTTCCAATTAAAATACAATTCTTTATGCTTTATTCTTAGGAAATGTTTACTCAGACATTGCACCATGTTTTCTTCATTATATGACTTTAACATTGCAATAAAATAAAATTTCCAGTCTTGTTTAAGCTCATTTCTAATAACAATTCACAGACAAGTATCTCTTAATTTATCACATCACTCAGGGGCTCCAAGACATTTTTTAACACTTTTTTTATTTTTTTAAATAGGATTGTGATGAGGTGAAGGGAACCAGAAAGTTCCCTTGAATAGTTAGTGGGGGCTGCTCAATGCACATTAATTAAGGTCTAACACCGTGCTCATCACACCCTCTTCCCTCTCTCCCCTTCTCCTTCTCTCTCACCTCCCAGAGCCACTAAAACCATATAAAGGGAGATTGTGGTGTCTAAGTAACAATCTCAAAGTTAGAAAGCCACAATGATGTGAAAAATGTACTAATTTTAGTAAGTAGTTAAAAAGATTTCTTATTATGCAAAATCCTCAGATTGATCTCTACTGCTACAATATACACAAACACCAATAATTGTTCCAAATCAATTTTTTGTATTAGCATTAAATGGGATAACCTAGGAGAAGGGTAATTGCTATTTAATTTTAGTATCTTTACAAGTATCCATTTTAGCTATTGCCTCAAGTTACTGAGATTTATATTTAGTTTTGTAAGTATGTATATTCTATGTTATAGAGTTAGTATAGAGTGAGACTAATTGAGATCACAATGGGAGTAAAGATTATGTATTGATAAATGCCAGGATGATATTGTGCTTCAATAATCCTCATCAGTGCAGCTGTGAAAATTAATGCTATTTCTGTGTTGCACTATTTTCTTCTAACAATATGAATGGAAAACATCTGATCTGGAATTGTTTGCAGTGGATAAAAGCAGCCTGCATATTAAAGGATCTGACATATTTGTAAACCAGCAATTATGGCATATACCCAGCAATTTGAAATATTTCTGAATTGTTCAGCACACCCCCAAATTGCTCATGTAATGAAAGCACATGAAAATGTTATTATCATTGTTTCTAGTTGTCTTTCATTTCCCACTGGAAACTTTCTTGTCAGCTTAATACATTTTTGTTTGTTTTCAGCTCTAGCTTTATTTGGTTTTGGTCCTGGAATGAAAATGAGCTAATGACACCTTTTCTCAGTCTGCAGAGGCTTCCTCTGTCTAACAAGAGCAGATTAGTTGCTCAGTGCATGATCTTAGTGTGAGATTGAGTATTACTGCTTTATTTGTTTATTCATATTTATTTTAGAGAAGGGGGATCCAGCATGTGTCTATACAGGACAGTGTGAGCTATACCATCTGAATACTATTAATGGAATTTTATATCTTAAAAATAAACACAATTGACTCGCCGCTGTTTTTTGTTTGTTTTTTTGGGTTTTTTTTTAATTATAAAGTGAACCGAAGAAATGAAATAGAAATCTGACGAATCGCTTACCAAAGGCCCAATTTAACAACTCACACTATTTCTAAGAGTTGAAAGCAGAAGCGACTCAGGGATTAGGAGTGATAGCTGTATCATTTTACTTTTGGATTTTCAGTCTGAAGCTAGTCAGGTTGGTGACAGAAGCATCACTTAACAGCTTGGAGCGGGATACATAAAGCCAGTCACAATCCCCCCTACTCCATGCTCCAAATGTTCCATGGACACTTTTCATGCTGGAAGCATGGAACAGCTGTAGCCCCCTGAAAAGTAGCTCTCAGATGACTTTCCTGCCTAATCCCTACGTGGTGCAGAGTTGCTTTATTCTCTGCATGGCCACAGAGGCAGGGATGAGCAGGGATGGCTGCAGCATCTCCACCATCAGCTGCTGCCAAAGGAGCACCCCGGGAGCTCAGACAGGCTCTCAGAAAAGGGAGAGGTTCTGATGCACTGATCCACAGGGGACCAGGCTGGCACATACTAGAAAGAAATGCTGAACAGGAGAGCCTTACCTCAAAAGCAAATCAGCTAGTCGAAAGAATTTTGATGGTAATGCCCCAATGAAAGCTTATAAAGAATTCAAACGTGACGACTGTCATAACAGAAAACACTGTTATAATATCAGATTGTTTCACTCATTTGTCCTGGCATCCCTGAGGATGAGCAGGCACTTTGCTTTTCTGTTCTTCATTTTGTTTGTGTGATATCAACCTAAGCATCTAGACTGCAGTGCTTTAAAACACCAACCTTGTAGAAGAATATCAAGCTGTGTGCAAACATCCTGGAGATAGATTTGCCAGTGCAACATATTGTCTCTGGTACAATCACTCAATTACTAATAAAACCTCTGCAAACAACTGTGTCTTCAGTTTAAACAAGAATATAATAATACATATACTTTGAAACTGCAAAGCCTTCATAAACTAAATAAATCATCAGTCCACAGTAAAGAAAAGGATTACTCTGACTCCATTTCTAAGAGTAAAAGCAATTTTTAAAGATGTCCTTAACAAAGGACAGAAAAAAGTGTGGACAAAATCAGATTGTTTGGATCCTCAGGAATTTTTTCTGGGCTTATGCAACCTTCTCAGCCCAAAGAGTCTCATCCATAAGTAAGACTCCTGAGCATTATTGCACTACAACCCCATGAAGAAAATATGAAATTATTAGCACAGACTTAAAAACCAATCTGAACAAATCATACCCATAGCTGACACACAGGGAAAAACATAGGTATGCTTGTAGTGAAAATAGATTTGTAAGGACAAGAGAGGTACACATTCCTGTACTCTTTCTCACATAAATTCAGACACCCTGATGGGTAAACATTCATAAATGCTTTGAGAAGTTGTGTTCACAATTACTTAATTAAAAACTTCTGTCAAAGGAGCAGTTTCAGAAGCTATGAGTCCATGTAATGTCAACTTCAGACTCTTTAAAGAAATTTCAGAGTTGCTATTTTAAAAATGTAACCAAAATTAAACTTGATAAATACTTCTAGCTGTCACTTGTTAGAGTTTTTGCTACATAGATTTTAATTTCTCCATTGTATCAGGCCTCTTTTATTAGTCTAAGCACACGCTAAACAGAAAATATATATGTAAATTTCCTTATTTTCCTGCAACAAGGATCTCTTGAAACTTGTGGCTTTCCATTAAATAGTCTGAAACTTCAGCAACTAAGAAATGTACAACATAAAGCAGTGCAAATTCTCAGCATCTATTTCTATAGTAACTGGCTTTTGGTATAGTCGTGGTTTTGAAAAAAAAAATATTATTTGGCTTTTGGTTCACAGCTTTTGACAAGATGAAATTGTTTTCATATTATTTCCTAGATTTACAGGAATGAGAGTTACTAATATTAAATACAGATTTTGACAAGATGAAATTGTTTTCATATTATTTCCTAGATTTACAGGAATAAGAGTTACTAATATTAAATACAGATTTTAACTTTATAAAGTATACAGAAAAACTGAAAACACACTTAGAAAAAACAAATTGCAGACATGCAGCTGTACTTAATTTTGCCTTCTTTTTATATAACTCTCTACTTAATTTTGCCTTCTTTTTATATAACTCTTCTCTCCTAGTTTTCTTCTGGAACTCAGTATTTTCTTGATATTTTTACAAAGAGCTTCTTCATTCTTCTCTTCTCTCTCCAAGATTATTTTGCTCAGTAAAAATTAATCTCTTTGTACTCTATTAGTCTTAAAACTATTTGAGTCTTTTCTATTTACTTCTTTTAAACTATTTCTCCTCTTATCTTGTGTCTCAACAGTTAAAAAAAAATAATAGGGGGAAAAATAGTTTTATAATTCTCCAGCTGAAGATAAAAGAAAGGGGGGAGAGTACTGCAGATGTCAATTGCAAAAATTACCTTGTCTCCATGATCAGTCAGACCTTGGATTTATTGAACTACAGGGCACTCTACAAGGTCTATTTAGTTTCTCACATTTTTTTCACAGCACTGAACTGAAGGAACCCAATGATTTGAGCGTGGTTATTGATTAATATTTTTTATTGCAGATATTGTTCCAGGCACTTCAGAAAAAATATAGGTATGTTTAAAAGAAAATAAATACATAAATAAGATGGCATGCTGGACTCCTTCTCTTTTTGCTCTTTCTCTCCCACCACAGGTGTATCCATTAGCCCAGCTCTGGAAAGCTCCCTGAGCAATTCATAACGATAGCAGGCACTTAGGAAAAAGGATAGGGGATATTTAAAACTAAAACATATACATAAATAAGATAGTAAGGCAGGCTATATGCATATGTCAGCAGAGATGTGAAAGCTGTCTGAAGAATTCTGTCAGTAGCAAGTGTGCCACAGGGCAGCTACGTGAACACTCAAATGAGATGGACCAAAATAATTCCTTCCCTGAGCAGGATCCTGCAAGAGCCAGACTTAGTGATGATACAAAGGACATTCACAGGACAACAAGGGATGTGAAAGCTCTGCCTGGAGGAGCACTAGCTGCTGTTTTAATAAGATGTTGTTTGGTTGTTTTTTTTTTTTTTAATGAATATTAAATCATACCTGAAATGCGAAAATTTGAAAATTCAAAATTTCAGACTCACGCTTAAAGGTTCTGTACTTAAAAGTACAGAACTTTGCCACGTTTTCATGGTCTTGTGAGTTTAATTCATAGCAATAAAAAAAAAAACTTTCTCCTTAAACTCTGTTTTCTGGAGTGACTTGGGTCATGGATGTATTCTAAGCCCTGATGTGTCTGTTAGTACATATTAAAAACATTTTCTATAGGCGTTTGGCTAATCACAGAGAGGCTGCAAGTGCTAAGACTTCTCAAACAGCAGCAGCAGAGTGAGTCTGCAGCAGCTGCTGTTTCTCAAGTGACACACTTCCCAGTTTCTCACTAGAGCCTTCGTGTAGACAAACCCTTCCTAGTGACTGAAGCAGATTTTCTGCATCAAAAATGTCTCTTATTTGTGTTGCAATGAAGAGATTTCATACTTCAGTGTCAAACCATGCCACTACAAGACAAACAGAAAACACTTTCATCTCAAACTATGTCTACACAACACACTGAAGGTGTGATGGCAGCGCAGACTTCCCATCTAATCTGAATTTAGCTAGCATGGGAAATGAGAAGAGCCTACATGTGTAAGGGTAAACCTGCAAAAACCTGATGGGGACACACCCTTGGGCTGCTGAGGAATAAAAAGGGGCCACTCTTTGGAGTAACAGATTCCTGACAGAGGAATCATTCTATTTCTGGCACCAGTATGCAAATAGTGAGATTTTAAGCCAATTGATCCAATATATTCCTTCTTATCTCTTCTCTGACCCTACAATGAATAACCCAGTCTTTTCCTGGATTATATTACTGTCCAGATTTTATATCTGTTTATAATTTCTTGGGATTTTTTTTCCAAGTCTATGCAAATTTGATGCTAACAAAGTTGCCTGGTTTATTTCAGTATGCCCTTTTTTGTTTTTTTTTTTTTTTTAATAAAATGGTTTTGACTTAAAAAATGTCAAATATTCTTATCAATAAGTGGAAAACAGTCAGTGACAGATGTCAAAAGCAAAGAATTTGTTAGAACTCTTTAGTTCAGTTTCAGAAGTCTATAACCATTGCACATTTGTACATGGCCCCTGCTTCTGCAACATAATCAAATATATCTAAAAAAATCCCTAAAGATTATAAATAAAACTCAAATGTTGACATTCTTGAATAAAACCTGAACATTTGCAAAAAATTTTCAGGGGCTACACTGATTAGAAGGAAACTGTTTCCCCTCTGTAGAAAGAATGGGATGAATTGTTATGAATTAGAACAGGGACATCTAGAAATACAATTTCTGGTAAAATGGAAAATCCAATTTTTGAGCAGGGCTATTAATCCTCATGCTAAGTCTGGCCTGTATGACATGCAAAAGAGTCAGGTTCAGCCACCACAGGAGCTGGAAGCGCCACTTGTTTGATAATGAAGAAACAAGTAGACGTTCTCTTTTGTTACAGTTCTAATTCACAGACTGCTCCATCTAACAGAATACTAATTACCTTAAGTGGATTTCACAGTTGACAGAGACCTTTGCTGGGAAGACAAGCTTGACAAAGGCAATTGAAACTTAGCTAATGAAGAATACGAGATCCACCTTTGGGGAATGTTAAGTAAGTGCTTTGCTTTTCATGAAAGGTACCTTTTTTATATGTAAAGTAACCATAGAAATGTCAACATTTCATTTTTAGACACCTTGCTAAGTTCTGCAGAGGGTTATCAAATTACCTTCAGGTTTTCCTTTTCTGTAATTACATTTATTCATAGAGCATTTCTTTGCAGTGGAGCTGTGTGAACCAATCCTGAGACAGGCACACTTAATGTTTGCTTAACGCAGCTTAATCAAACTCGTTTTCATATTGACAATCACAGGATGGCAGAAATTTTTCTTGCAAATGTGGGTTATGCAGATGTGTGCTTAGTTATCACACAGTTACCTGAAACACACAGAAGTGAAGGTGAGAGCCAGTACTGAAAAAAATGTTCTTTTGGGATTATTTTACCTCAGGTAGCTCAAAATAGGCAAATAACTACTTCCTTTAGTGCTGCTTGAGCTCATGCCAGCTTGGAATTAGTATGAATTTGGGATGCTTGTGCAGTTGGCCAGGGTTCTGCTTGTTCATTCAGGATCAAAACCACTCAATCCAAAAGCTTTAAGATTAAGCCTCTCTTTTTTTTTTTTTATACAAAAAATTTCTTCCTCAGTGTAGAAGATCTGATGGTACTACAGCATTTTTACTGTAGTGTACTGCAGGGTACACTGATATGTCCTGTGCTACTGTGAGTGCTTTACGGCTCACCTGCATTTTTCAGGGAATTAAGTCTTTAGGTTTCAGCCCCAGTAAGATGTTTGGTATGCACATAACTTATAGTTATTCACCTAGTGGAAAGTTTCAAAGACTTCTTAAAGCCAGAAAGCAGTTTATTTTCCAGTTATTCCAGGTTTTACTGAAGAAGCCAATCAGAGAAAGATTCCTTTGAAAATGATCTAGTTTAGAGCTGTTGCTCTCCCTTTTCTGAATCATGTCCTACATGATAGTTTCAATTATTTATTACAAGGAGATGGTAAAAAAGTGTTAATTAGCAAAGATGAAAAAGACTGACTCAATGGGAGCTCCTGTAAAGGAGCTCTTATTTCTAATGCCTGAGGTGACCACTAATTTGCAGCTTTTGATAGCTTGCATGCATGGTTCACAGAATAAATTGGTCTTGGGGAAAATACCATACACCTTATTCACTGTGGTTAATAAAGAAAATCTAGCTTTTGCTGTTGTTTTGCTTTTATTTTTTTTTTTTTTAGTTAGTACAATTTTGTTTTGATAAAATGGTTTAACTTGGCAGTGTTAGAAATTAAAATATTCAAAAAGAGATAGAATGACACTGGAACTGCAAGATTTTCTCCATTCAGCTGAAATGCCCATATCCAGCCCAAGAGACCAGCTCTAAAAATAATAATGCTTTTTTCTCATCTCTGTGCCGATGTCAGCTAGTCTTTTGCATCTTATAAAAACTCCCTTAAAAAGCTTTAAAAATACTAACATCCCAAGGTCTTTGCTTTTTTTTTTTTTGTCTTAGTAACAATAACAAAGAGGAAAAACAACACATGACTAGATGGTTATGCTAATAGAAATCATAAAGAAGGCTGAAACTAAAATTTCTCTTAATCATAATGCATGAAAAATATTTTCATATTTTATTTTTTCTATTTAATCATAGCTAGACCTACCCAACAGTGTGAAACAAGTTTCTTAACAAAATTATTTCAAGTAATTAGACTACTGAGCAAGGGTAAATAATACAGTTACCAGAGATCTAGTTTGACTCTTTTTTGCCTGTAGTCTCCAATGGAGATAACAGCTTGTTTCTTGAAAGTTAGTACACAGGAATTCACATTTATCACTGGTTGTCCTAAGTGGATTTTATATAGATGTTGCTGGTATGTGACTCACATGTGAAGGATTCTGTCTCTCCCTCTCTGCCCCTCCTTTATTCTCAACTCTCCTAGTCATCACCAAACAACCAGACAAAAAACCCGCCAAAAACACCACAAACCCCCCAAAAAATCACCTAAATAGGTCTACTGATTTTGATCATATATTTTATCATTTAACATTTTTTTTTTAGTTCAAGAGAATCATCTAAAATTTTTAGTGACCAACGTGGGAGACTTGGAGTTCCAAGGATCCAAGATGTGCAGCACTCATATCCAATCCTTCAAGGAAAGGAGGAGTCTTGAATTCTGAGTATTTTTATTTCACCTCAGGTCATTGGCTTGGTGTTCAGCTGGTAGAAATTACTAGACTATTTTTTTCTAATGATGTCTGAAAATGTGAAGGTTTTTTTGACCAAGTGCCTGTCCCATCAGCACTAATCCAGAATCCAGACTGTCCATTTTCTTCTTTCCAATCCTACTGCTCTTCTTCATGCCTGAATTTTTCCATCCACTTGGAAAGCTCACTATTCTCTAAATTCTTTATGTTTAGATCTTTCAAGCCTTTCAGATCTTCCTCAATTAACACCTCTCCACTTAGCCTATTTTCCTTGTTTATTTGTTCATTTTGTTGTTGTTTTCTTTATTAATGAGACATGAATTGACAGTCTGTAATGTTTCTCATGCTTCAAGGTTTTTTCATCTCCTGATGAGCCTTGCTGAACATGAAATGAGAACAATGAACAAAGTCATTGTGAGAGTTAAACTGAAAAGGACTATAAAATGGTAGAGTCCAGAATCAACAGCAACAGATAAAAGATTAACATGATGCTGCTGTTGTGATGAGTTCATTATCACCATGTTCTAGTCAGAACAAAGGTGTGAAAGAAGATGAAGGTTTAAAAAAAATTTCGAGTGTGATATGAAAATAAATGAGATAATCACAGTCTATGGAAAATTGCTGTGGGCTTCAGGACATTTAAAATTCAGGAACAACTAAAATTCAGATACTTCCAAACTAACTGGATTATTTCAACTGTATAGACAGAAAGGTGAATTTATTGGTTTGAGTATCTGAGGTGTGTGCCTTCACTGGGAGAGGAGTTTTTGGAACTCAGGTTTTTGAAAAGGTGTGGTAATACTTGATTTTACTATTTCAATGAGAGAAAATAATTACCTTAATTTAATTGTCATTCTTTTCTTCAGGTTTGTAATGTTCTGGAAAATGTGTTAGATATTTAGCAGTACTGAAGATAGAGTTTTACAAACAGTGATTGTCCTCATTATCTTACAGAGGCTTCCAGCCTTATTTTATTGCCCATTATTACCCTCTATGCATTGATCAGAAGGCTCATTAAATTAGGTGTAGATATAATTCTTACGTATCTGAGGCTGGGTGCCATCAATTTCATACCTGTTTTCATGGGGCATGGTATGACCTGGGAAAATTCATGCCTCCTTAAATTTCCCTCCTCTGTTTAAAACCAAAAAAAAAAAAATATGCTTTTTTTCCCAGCATATTTGCATGTTTTCCCATGAAAAGTCTTTATTTTACCAAAAAGGGAAAAGACCAGTAGGTGATTTCAGAGATTGTGCTCAGAAATTTCTTTCAGCCAGTGCCAATGCCAACATCCAACAGTAAAATTACTTGAAAGTATGGGGAGCAGAGGGTATAATCTGCTGGTGTTGAGATGGGAGCATTTTTTTAATAGTGATTATTTTCTCTTTCACTTTCAGGTGGTGTAAAAAACCGTGTCATTCAGTTTTAAAGATTGGTTCTGGGAGTAGGCAGTAGCCTTAACCAATCAGGAAATTAGAGTCCCTATCACACAGCTTCTCTAGTGAATCACAGAAGGGAGTGAAACAAAGCAAAAGGGGGATTTATTAAAGATAAAATTTAATTAAAAAGACAGAGTATGAAATATAATAAATATTAAAATAAAGAAATACCTTCTGGGGCAGGTAGTGACATGAACATGGGATTAGTTTTAATAAGGTGAATAACCCTTCACTAATATGAGTACTAGGGTCAGACTCTAGCCTAAGCATTTGAATATTTTTTTTGGGTTCAAATTATTCTTTTCCTGATATGAAACAGCTTTTTTCTCTTCTAGCTGCACATAATTTTGAAAATTTTTTGGCAGACAAAAAAGAAATAAAAATGGAAAACTACAAGTTTTTCTTTCATAAGGAGGGGGAATTAAAACCTCTTCCATTTTAATTAAGTTCTTCAAATTTCAGTTGAGATACCAGAAGTACTACTGCTGCACCAGAAGACACAAAAAAAACTGAGTTAACTCATGTTCCTGTACAAAAGTGGATGACAAGTAAAACTAAAATGGCAAGGCACATTATGCAGATTTTTTGTGACTGGCAGCTAAAGATTTACATAAAATTAAAATAACCTTTAAAATTAGGACAACCAGGTCACTCTAATGTGATCTGAATTACTGAGCTAATGATATTCTTATCCTTCCATGTCTTATAGCCACTGCTGCTGAAAATACAAACCTGTGCAAGAAAAGTTAAGTTGGAAGGGCTACCTTGAGAAAACTACCCCATACTTCATTGGTGGTACATCTGAAGACAAAATACAGTTCTTAAGTAGATACTTAAAGGCAGAAATGTCTACAACTAAAAATAAACAAATCAGCTATTATTTTATATTACTCTTCCTTCTACATTTCAGACCAGTGGGCTTTTTTTTTTTTTAATGCAGACAGAGATTTGATTTTGGTGCATATTCTTAATATACTATAAAGAACAAGACTGCAAAGTCATCAGTTATACAGCAGTAATGAAATTAGCAAATATTAGTTAATTGATTTTCTGAAAAGTATAGTCAGGATCCAGCTGCATAAAAGGTACTTTTATGCTGTACGACAGGTAAAAACAAACCCAAAACTGGATTAAGTGGCCAGCTGGGGATACTGACCCCATAATTGAAGACCTGAGTGGTAAACAAGTATTTTAATTATCTCAATGAAAAGAGTGTCCAGGGGGAGAGGGGAGGAGTGACCAAAGTATTCTGGCAGTCTTCTAAAGATCCAGTCATTGCTTGAGACTACAAATTAGAGGAATCATAAAGAATATATAATCTTTAGGATTTTATAATCTCAAGTTTTCCATTTCAGGCTCTCCAATGGAAGGCAGAATCCAGGCTGCTAGTTGTAAATAACCAGGTATGCAGACTTCCTTGCTTTCAGGACAGGAATTTTTACTCTGTCTTATTAGTGTGCTCTTTGTCTTTTGTGTGGGAGGTTGTTTTTCACAGTCACAATGGAGACACATTTTTTTGTAAGTTGTCAGTAGGGTTCTTAGATGTGATTTGTCTAAATTTGTCATTAATCAAAGTATATATAGGAATAGCTCTAATAGGAAGAGCTTCTCTTCCTATTGGAGAATGCTTCCAACCATATATAAATACATAGATACACTCACAGCCTCTAAAGAGCTATAGGTCCATATTTCTTAAATAACTTGATTCATCCACTCCCAACACTGGGCAGTGCTCACTGTGATGGCTGTGGGACAGATGCATCTCAGTATTTTGTGCAATCATTTGGATGTAAGCACAAAAGCACTGCTGATAAAACATATGGCTGAGGCAAGGACTGGCTGAGTGGTAAATAATTATAACCGTGCCTTGCATTCGTAGGGGATGATCTGGATTAGAATGGTGATATTTATCTGATATTTATATGGCTTGTGCTGGGTCTGTCTGTGCTCTGAGGCTCCAATTCAAAGGCAGGCAGCCTAACCAGGGTGTTTGAACTCTCAGCACTGTTCATTAGCTCGCTGAGCTCACAGCCCTGCTGCTCCTCTCTGCACAGACCCTGTTTTGCTGCTGTCTGTGTTTGGAGTGTTGGTAGAAAGCGTTTGTGTCTTCCTTAAAATCCCTTCGCCCTTGATACTCTGGGCTCATTACAGCAAAATCAGTTCTAAAGAAGAAAATGCAGTTCTTTTCATCTTAATAAAAAGGAATTGGAGTCCTACCTGTGGTACAGGGGGCTCAGCTAAGGTTCCTAAGGACAAACATCTGTTGTGGGAATTATATTGGATAAACAAACTTAGGTATGGAAAAAAATTTAATTAAAATAAAGCTATCTTACTTTAGTCTTCTAAACTCAGAAATAATGGCCAGGAGCAGTTAGGTGGTGATAATCCTTTAGGTAGCATTGAAGATATGGGTGCTTGAATGTATTATCCTGATCTCATGTCCACATTAAAAAAGAAAAGCTGAAAAATTATGAAAATAACAAGTAAAAAATACTAGACAAAATTTTCAGATTGAAAAAAAGTCTCAGTCTCTTTGGTGTTTTCAGCAAAAGCACAGGGCAAAACCTGTTTATAGAATTCTATGTGAAAGACAAGAAAATACTGAATTTTGAAAGGTTCTTTTTTTTATTTCTTGGAAAAAAGCCTATCAAATATCATGCAAAGAAATGTATGATTGCCTGACAGAGGGGCACTGGCTGATGTGATTTTGACCTAATGGCTTCAGATTGGGTTGCTGGAGACTGTAATCATATACTTGTATGTGAGCATTCATCATATATGTTTGTGAGCAGTGAGGAGTAACTGTGAGACAAATGAAAATCAAGATCTCTGTTTCTTTGGGCAAAAGCCCTGGGAGCAGGTGAAATGTAAGACCTCTGGTACTGAAGAGTTCAAACTAAATTAGCTAATGTCCCTCCTACATTTAATATCCATGATTCTAGGTTTTCTTATGCTTCAAGAGCATATTAACACATCATTAATAGAAGCATTTTTATGTTTTAATGACATATTTGCCCTGAATACATGTGGTGTGTGACCGTGTGTGTTGCTGTAACATATTAAAACTCCTGCAGCAATATTGAGTCTCCCAGATGCAATATTGCAACCTCTATTTGCATAAGCACTTCAGCTGTGGAACATAGTACATTTCCTTCTCTTATCAGCACAGATTTGCAGAATTCACTTACATACAAGTCTGTAGAGAATAAGAGTACTTCAGGTTCCATAAAAGTTATGCTTAATGGCTATTTTCATTGCTGTGATTTTCACCTCAAATTTTTCATAGAAGTGTTCAATGCTTTTCTACCAAATCTGTCACAGGAGAATTTAACCTAAAATGATTCAATAATCAAGTTTTTTACTTTTCAGTTTTCCATCCTGAGTGCAACTAGCTTATTCTTGATTAGCCTATTAGCACTACTTCTTTTTAATTACTGTTTGTTAATTGTATTTTAACTGGATTACTAGTAAACATTCCAATAGTCCTGCATAAAGGAGAATCTAAAAAGAACACTTATCAGTTGCTTTAAAAATCAAATCTAAAAAGAAAGGACTTCCCCATAGGTCTGTGTAGAAATTGAAGCATATTGATAAATAAATGTACTGGGCTACATACAAAATTATATTTTTAATTAAAAAAAAAACCCATGTTTGCTTTGCTCAGCCTAGGGGAAAATGTCAAAAGGTCTGACATATTAAAAAACCTGCCACTCACCCAGAGAAAATCATCTCTTTTGAAGTTGCTGCAGTTAAGGCACTCTTAAACTTGGGTATCTAAAATAAATTAAACAAGAGTTAAAAAAAAAAAAGTTAAAAAAAACATAAAATATTTGCTGTTGTATAAAAAGGTTCCTATTAGTGGAATCTGACATGGACACACAATGTGATAAATATGAATTTGCCACTTAGAGAATAAATATCTAAACATTAGTAAATACAGTTTCTAAGCAACTCATCATGTTCCTCTCCAGGTTTCCATTATAGATCCGTGTTCTACAGTCCTTCTCCTCACTAGCACATTTTGACATTGACTGTTAAGCAGTGATATTTGAATTGAGTTTTTGCCTAGGAGCCATGGGTTCAGAAACTATATACTCATTTTCAGTACAAGCTGTGGCCACAAAAGACACAGAAGAAACTGTTTTTCATTTCCATTTTGACTGTGCAGTACAATTACCACAGTTCAGTAGCCTTGGACATTTCATGCCACATTTCTGCCTTACATTTTCCCCTATTTCCTGAACTCTTCTTACAACCCCCTTCTTCATAAAATATTCTATGAAGGCTTTAAATGAAAGGTGAAATATGGAATTATTTAAATCGGGAGAAAGGCTAAAAAGCTGCAGGGTAAAGCTGCCACTCAAAGGGAGCTTGGCAAGCTGGAAAAATCTCATGAAGCTCAATAAAGGAAAGCACAGAGCCTTGCACTTGGGGCTCAGGATTCCCACACACCTCTGCAGTCTCGTTGCTGATGAGCCACAGGGTTATCCAGGGAGGCTGGAATACACAACAGAAATTTTGACTGTGCCAGGCCCTGAATAATCTCATTGGATTCCCGAGTGGAAGCAGGGCAGAGGTTGCTTTGAGTCAGGTGTTGGATGAAACATCTCCAAAAAACCCCTCCTGGAAAAACAAAATAAAAAATCCCATGTCTCTATCCCTGCACAGCTTCTTTTGGTATTGTACCTGAGGAGCTACAGTGGCTCTTGGAATCTGAACACACACAAGAGTTGCACATTCTCCCTCTTGTATTCCCCTTCAAAAAGTATATGATAATTTAGAGTGCAAAAGAAAGGTGTTGTCTGCTCATTTTATTGATTTTTCTTCTCTTTAAAATACAAAGACACTCTGGAAAGGATGTCTTTCTTCCTTGATTAGATCTGAAATGCCATGAGACTACACAGCAGGTTGCTCTTTCTCAACTAGAAATTTTATTGCCACTACTTCCCCAGTTCTCTGCTAAACATGGACAGCTTGTGAAATACTTCAACCTGTCTGGCTTCTGACAGGTCTTCCTACAAAACTCTGAGTTATCCAAGAACACTCTGTAGCTGTCATGACTATCACTTCACAAACCTTTCTTCTACAAAAAAAAAATCCACTGGGAACCACAGAATAACAGCAACATTAGCCAAAGTCCCTCTTTCTGTGGGAGAGCACACCTGCAGAATTCACTTTTGTGTCACAAGTCTGAATTTGAGAAAAATGCTGCTCCCAATTTTATATGAATGATCAGACTACCGCAACCATTAGAATACTTTTTTTTTTTTCAGGAAAACACAGGTAAAGATCAGACAATGTCTGAAAAAGTAAAATATAGCAGAACCTTACTGCTAAGTGTGTTATTTAATAGCTATTGATAATAGTATAAATTGAGCATACAGGGGTTTTAATCTACTGCTAATAGGAATAATAATATTGATGATGATGAAGGTAAATAGTTTAATACTCTCCTGTATAGCCTTGCACTAGATATGTTCTATGACTTGGACACCACTATGGAAAACCCAGGTTGCACAAAGAAATATTGAATTTGTGTCAGGAAAACTGCTTACATAGTAATACACTTATTGACTTAATCAAAAAATGCAAAATTACTGTGCTTGATAACACTTAGAAGATCATTAGACTTAGTCTCTCTCTCCTGACATATTAACCTTTCTACAGCCATGGCAATATATACTTGTCAGGGGTGGTTTTCTTTGGGTTTTTGTCTTTTAGTAAATAAAAAGTTAAACATAACTTTGACTTTCAGAAAGCAGTTATGTTGGGATTGTTGGATATGATTTTAAGGCTATGAAGATGTTCCAATTGGAATGTGTTCCAATATTTCTAAATTGCTGGAACCACAGAAATTAAATGTAGCTTTCTTCATGGCTTCCCCACAGTTTTCTCCATCTGTGTGTTTCTAAGTGCTCCAACTTCCATTAGGTTGAAGATTTTACAGCTCAGAATGCTTTTCTGGAGTGTCTGATGTCAAATTTCTCTGGAGTCACATTAACAAATTACATATATGTGTAATATGCTTTCAAAACACATAAACCTGGCATTCCTTGAGAGAATTTTCTTGCCAGCCCATTGATTAGGAAAATGTTCCTTAATACCTACATCCTCTATTTAAATTACCAGTGTTTAATTAGGCATTATTGCTGAATTAGGGATTGATTTCTTATGTCAGAAGTTATTGGTCCAGGCTATCACCCATTGTAGCCAAGTTTTCTCAGAATAAAAAAGCGTGGTGAGCTTGGATCCTGGCCATGCTGGATGCCAGCTGATCCAATGATTAAAGGCCAGAGGAATACAAAAGTTATTCCAATTCATTTTAGGTGCCAACAGCAGATTGAGATTATCCAGGTTAACCTTGCAAAGAAAGGCTTTTCCTTTCTAGGTGTTATTAAAAAAGTTCTATGTCCTCAAACTTCATCCAAAAAACTGCTTTTGCTGCAGAGTTATCGAGGTGGAAGTGTCTTTGTTTTGGGGGAGATTAAGCACTGCTAGTGTAATCCAGTGTTTCATCCACTGACTTCTGCACTAAAAGCAAGGGTCCTATTTTAAATAGTCATCTTTCTATTGAATTAACTACTTCTAGCAAATATTTGGACCCATACCTTTTGTGAATTGATCTAACTGATCTACTGGCAAGATAATCCATATCTCTAGGGTTATGAAATAACAAAAACTTCACTATAAGAATTTCTGAAAACTAATAAAGAAGATGCAGTGAAGAAATAGACATATTAGAAACATCAGCAATCTTCTGGTTCTCATGTTCAAGTTACAATGTTTGAGAGAAACTGGCTACAGTAGAGTTAGTGAAATCTACAGAATAAAGACAAAAGGTCTCAGTTTTTAAAACATAAAATGAACATACAGTGAGATCATATTATTCTCCTGAGCTTCGAAATTCACAGGGTTAGGATTTATTGTCATCAACTTGAGCAATTATTGAAGGAATTTCTACGGTGCATCAGAACACAGATCTAAACTCTCAATTAATAGTCATCCTGTTTCATCAAATTTGTGGTTTAGACATGATTAAGAAACAAAGCTACAGAAACAGAAAATAGCCTGCTATGGTAAAATTTCTTGCCAAGAGGAAATCAAATACTGCAAAGCAGTGCTCAAAGACATGCAAATATTTGAGTCTGTTCTTTGGACTCCTATGAATTTAAGAAGGACTGATGCTTAAGTTAAAAAAAAAAAAAAAGGAAAAAAAGAAAATTATAATAGCAAAATGAATTTATGCATTCTTACTCAATGTGATTGCTATGCATGTAATGACTGCATCATTGAATGACTTTCTGTCCTAGCACCATCAGAAAAAAAAGAGCCTTCCATTTCCTGTTAAGAAAATAAAATTAGTTCCACCCAATACTGACCTTTGACTAGTTTAACTTTCCCAGAACCCTTTGGTATAATTATTTTAAGAAGGTGATAAGTAATGGCAGCATCTAATGCAATGATGTCTATAATGCATCATCTCCTATACCAACAAAATGATAATCGTTGCAAAGGACTCGCCTGCGGCATTCTCGATTCCCATGGCAGAGGGTAATGACTGAAGAAATTCAATATTGGCTCTAAGTTGCTGCTTCTTCAGAAAGAAAAGGGATGAACATCTTGGAGAACTGAAAGAGCTGCATAATCAATGGCTCTTCTCTTAAGGTGCATGTGGTGAATGGAAAATAATAAAACAATAGATATGGCTGATGTTTGAATTCAGGATCCGTCGTTTCGCAAGTTCACAGTCATTATTTGATCTACATAATTATGCTGAACATTTGAATTAAACTAAGAATAATTAAATAAGAAAATGAGTTGAACCTCATTTCAAAAGAAGACTTGGCTACAGTTAGAAAATATTTTTGCATCTAAAACATGAGTTTGTATGACAATGGAAATACAGTTACATGCAAGAATAGGAAGCAATATATGCATCCATTATTTTCAGATGTTATAGCAGAGAATAAAGAAAGTGAGAAAATGGCAAGTGATCTCCTGACCAAAAAGAAAAAAAAAAAATTTATTTTTTAAGGAATCAGCTTCCCTGTCCAGTTCACTGCTAAGCTGTGGATTCAGTGCTACCAGCACAGCACCAAGAGGGGCAGGGGGCAGTGTCTGGAGATAAGGACATTTAAACCAGCATTGCCTTCAAAGATATTCACGTGGCACCCTTGTCCAGGGGAGGATTCAGTCCTTGGGAAGAGTCCATGCTCCTCATCTAAGTGAGACAGCAGCTCCAAACCTGCCGTGGTTGGGCTGCACCGTGACCCCCACACCTGTAAAAGTGCCCTGGCTGTGACCACTCACCCCTCATCTGATCCCTGAAAACCAAGCCTTAGAGGCTGTATAAAGTACTTACCACTTCTGAACATGCTTTAAAGCTATCCCTTGAAGCAGATGGAGTTTATTTTGTAATCTCTGTACAGCAGCTGAGTGACAAAAAACATACTGCAGTGCAGTGCAGAGTCAGTGTTTCCCCTCAAATGATCTGAAATATTATAAAAATTGCTTTGTCTAATCGAGGCACCATTTCCTGTCCTAAGGGAAAAGTCAAGTTATTGCCAGTGATGTTTGATTAAGTATTTGCTAATTTATTTTTCATTAATGGATGTATTTGTTAGTCCCTGAGATAACCTCAAGAACTCAACACTAGAAAATCTTTGGCCATATTTTAATAAATTTATAAATGTTTTCATGATCTAATCAAAGTAAAGGAACAATGAAATACTATTTAAGTGAGCATTATAAAAACAGCTAGTGAACAGCTAGTCTATTTTTGCACAATCTATTTTTTAGTAATTTTGAATAAGAATGAATTCTTTATTTTCAATCTTTTTGAAAATAATTTATGAACAGAATTAGGACAGACATTCTTGAATATGTTAATTTTTTAAGTTGTTTCCCCAGTTCAAATAAATGTTCAAAATTTATTTTTTTTATAAAATATACCCCCATTACAGTCTGAAGAATGTGACAAAATCAACCCATTTTTTGTCTTGTTTTTCCAAAAATTGGGACAACTGAAAATGGAAAGTGAGAGGGAAATGGGCTCTGTACTATTCTGTACTAAGAACATAATATTATATTATTCTATAAATTCTTTATCTATGTATTATAATAAAAGCTCTATAGTATAATTTTGCAATGACTTTACTTTTTTAAATTTAACATGTACTTGAAAAAATGAACAGAAGACTGATGTTGCATTTCAGTTACCACTTACTTATTTCCACATAATATATGCTTTAGCTGGTTTTACTTGCACTTTAGCTTTTTATGGTAATTGCCTGCTTATCCTGTTCTCATCAACTAATCATGAGTAATTATTACATCTCTAATTGACCAACAATAACTACTGTATCTTCTTTTGCTAATTAAAGGCTTATTTAGGAGAATATTTAATTTGCTGTAGCAACTTTTCCTTCTTGCCCAGCAAGTCAATGTATTTATTATATTGTTATATTTTTTATTTTTTGTGCTGCTTGTCTGAGGCAGTGCATGCAAAGCTCCCTAAGAAGATTATGTATAACACCTTATATCTGCCATAAAAGGGCTCAGCTGAAGCTTACATTATTGTTAAATGTCTTGTAAAAGGAATGGGTGACAAAGTTTCAGTTACGACATGGAAAGTGTTCCTACACTCAGGAAACACTCAAGAAAATAAAATTATTTTTCCCCTGGATAATTTCTTAAGGATCTTATTTTCCAGCTTACACAGTCTTTAATGAAATCCCATTGTATTGGTGAAGTCACAGCTCTTTGTTCATAATGCAAAGGTGACATTCACCATCAGGCAGAGCTGTCCTCTGGCCTCTCTAATTAAGAATTTCAGTCATCTTGGGAGCTGGACTGAAGCAGAGGAGGGAACAAGGAGAGCCCCTGTGGCTACTCTTCCACCACACAAGCTCTGCAAGGGCACTGGTGCTGCTGCCATGCACAGAAGTAGGAGATGTGTGGAAATCTCTGGGGAGATGCTCTGAAGATGCTCATGGAGGGGACCCTTCGCACCTGAACCAAAGCAGTCTCTGGGAAGTCAGGTGGCAGCCTCAGGTGTACAACTAGAAAATGACACCATTTCACATCTAGTTCCTACTGTTGCCACTTCTTGCCAAGGACACAGCACTGATTTGGCATTGCCAAGTCCTCAGGTCTAGCAAATCTGTGTGTAGGGATGAGCAAATTGTGTTTAACCTTCTCTTAGTGCAACTTAATTCCATGAGCTTCGCCGCAACTCACAAGTTAAATGTGAGACCTGCGAGACCACGCTTCACGTAGTGCTGACTCAGAAACTGAGGACTGCAGGGTTTCTTTGTTCAAGTCTTAAAGGCTCACAGTTGCTTCAGCTAGAGTTCCTAAAAAAGTGCATTTTCCTGTCATTCCCCAGCCCAGTACAATTCATGCACGCTCATGAACCACCACAATATACGCAAGCTCGCTCTGTTGACAAAAAGGAAGAGGTCAGCTGGGACTCCATGAGGCATCATCTTGGAGTTAAAGAACTACAAAGTAAAGTTCCTCATATTTTCTCCCTAATCAATTATTGTTAATAAGTTAAAACTAGTTAAAACAGAAAACATTTGCCATAGTCTTACAATAGTCATCTGAAGGGAGAAAAAAACCTTTTTTTAATATACCCAAGGGCTTTTCTTTTTTTTTTTTCCCCAGGGAAAGTTATCTTTCCGTGAAGAAGACAAGGACATTTTATTCTTACAGAAATCTCTACAAATAAGTCTATTACAATAGAAAATAGGGCCAAAGAAATATGCTTGGCATGAAGTTGAAAGGATTTAAACTGTGTGGTATGTAGCTAAATAAATAAAATCTTTTTCTACGGAACAAAAATGAGCTGTTCTGCCTGACCTTGGTCAAATTAGAGTGGTTTTCATTTGTAATAATCTACTGATGTTGTCTCTGAGAGGCCACACCTTCCATCAGAAGTGACCTTCATTTCCATTCTAGCAGCCTGGGAAGACTGGGGGGCCTTATAGAATGTAGGCATGCATTTTTCCTGCTATTCTGAGAATTAATCTGTACCTTATTCAAAGGAGCACCAAAAAAACCCTAAAACGAAACAAAAATCGAAACTAAAGCAGCCCCATTTCACCTCCCATGTGATGCTTCTGTAGTTCAGGTTATTTTTGTCCTGGCATGTCAGTTTTGCTGCATAAGGGCAGCTGTTTATTTCCAGTAATAGGTAATCCTTGGAATCTCTCCAAGCTGTGGTAGCTGTATCTGGCCATGTGCTTACAGGAGAGGGGATTGTTGTGTCGTGTTTTATGTTTGTCCTTGGTCTTGAACATTTGCTACCAGCTCTGAACAACTTGGCCTGCTCTTAACTGTAAAGGCAGAAGAGCACAAAGTCTGTTTCTGAAGGAAGACTTAAAAGAAAGATAAACCAAAGGAAAATAAACCTTCTAGCAGCTAGAATGGAATTAACTGGAATAATTAATAAATGCCAAATATTATATGGAGCTGGAAACAACCAGTTTGAGTATGAAGAAGCTTAAAAAATATATATAAGAAATTTTCTATGACTGGGAGAGAAAACTTTAAAGTGCTTTTTGGCTTAACACAAAATTGTTTAATACTAAGTTCCGTAGAATAATAATTGTAATATCAACTATTTCATAGTATTTCAAACTATAAACAATTAAAAAGAGAGATGTAGAATTAAGCATGAGCCAAAGGAGTACCAAATCCTCATAAATAAAGCAAAGGTTCCCAATGCAGTGGTTTATAAGAACGAAGTAGACTCAATTCTCCCTATTTGGATTTATTTCTCAACTTATTCAAGGAAAAACAAAATCACTGAGGAGCTTCAGCTCAAAAACATGGCTGGTTCTGAAGTTTCTCATTGGAAGTAGAACAGCTTGCTAGCACCTCCAAGCTAATTTCAGGATATTGCAGATTTTGCTTGTGAATTCAGTGCCAAATTAAAGGTGGCTGTGTGCATCTAAGTCACAGGCTTTTTTCAAGTTAATTGATTTTTTTAAAAGAAATAGTCAGACTGGGTACTCTGGGTTTATTAATTAACAGTGACTTAAGCATCTGCAGTTTTTACACACTGCTAATTCTTGGGTTTCATAAATGTGTAACTTATGAGCTAAATCTACAAAATTGTCGCCTACAACTCAGCTGATATCTTAGTGTAAAATTTCATGCAAATAAAAGTATGTTTAAGCAGGCAAGATAGCTGAATAAAAACAATAGTAATAGTTATGAATAAATAATAATATAATAACAATATATTCTGAATAAAATCAGATTTCCCCATTTGCTCAGTTGAGAATGGCTGATTTGAACACAAAGCTGGAAAATAACTGTGTAAATAGGTAACTTCAAAAGAGTATTCATAAAAATTTGGATTCAAAATATACAGAAGAGCTTGTTTTCATGCTCAGAATATCAGTACATTTGAAGCTGCACAAGATGCAGAGGGAGAATTGTAAAGCTGAAGGGAAAAAATTGCTGTGATAAGCAAAAAGCAGCTATTTCTCATTTTATATTGAAATTCAAACCATTTGGGGCCTGAGTCCTTAGGCAATTTTCTACATAGGAATTCATTTAATGATGTTATTATTTTCCCCTCAAATTGATGAAATGGAAGACATTATACTTTTAAATACTCCTTTCATATGTGGAAACGATCAGAGAACGCTGAACTCCTCCAGATCTGATTTTCTGCTAGAGCAGAACAGGAGTTCTGGCTGGCTCAGTGCTCCATTCACAGAGTATAACAGCAATGTTCACATTCCCTCCTCTCTATAGGCAGCTAAAATGTTTCAGCCTCAGAGAATCATAAAATATTCTGAGTTGGAAGGAACCCATCAGGATCATTGAGTCCAATTGCCGACCCTGCACGGGATGCCCCAGGAGTCACACCCTGTTCCTGAGACCATTGTTGAAATGTCCCTTGGACTCTGTCAGGCTTGGTGCTGTTATCACTTCCCAGGGGAGCCTGTTCCAGTGCCCTTGGGTGAAGAAATTTTTCAAAGTTTCCATATCCAACCTAAACCTCCTCTGACTCATCTCCATGCCATGTCCTTGAGTTCTGTCACTGGTCAGCACAGAGAAGAGATCAGTGCCTGCCCCTCCTCTCCTCCTTGTGAGGTCTCCCCTCAGTCTCCTCCAGGCTGAAATTCAGTCAATTCAAGTTGGCCACCCAGCACTTTGCTCATGAGATCCACTCTACTGGCAAGCAGCAGAGCAAGGAGAGCATCTTCCTCACTAGGCTCCCTTAGAACATGTCATACAGGTTTTATAGGAATCTTGTGGCCTGGGTGATGCCCCTAGATAATTTCTGGCAAGCTGAAGTCCCCCAGCATGAAAAGGGCACTTGGTGTGGAAGTGTCTCTTTGTTCCTCAAAGAATAATTCATCAGCATTAGCATCCTGGCTGGGAGGTCTGTAGTACACTTCCACATCCTCACTTTTTGTTTGTCCCTTGATTTTTATCCAGGGGCTTTTAACTGTGCTATTTCCATCTGTGAGCTCCATACATTCTATTCCTTCCACTGCATACAGTTCCAACCCTTCCCCTTTTGGCCTGCCTATCCCTCCTAAAGAACCTGCAACCATCCAGCACGGCACTCCAGTCACAGAACCCTTCCCACCAGGTTTTACCTATGCCAGTGATGTCAAATCTCTGATGCTGGACCAAAGTTTTGAGCACATCTTGCTTCTTCCTCATGGTGCTGTTAGTGTAGAAACATTTGACATATGGTGCTTTATAGCCCTGTGCAACAGATTGAGGTGTTCGTTTCCTCAAGTTTGGGCACGTCACTGGCATTACCTGAGGGCAGCTGTAATTAAAAAAAAAAAAATCAGATGCATTTAATTGAAAAATATATAATATATTGAGCTGTCTTCACTGTCTAAAACCAAAATACTTACATGGACTTGAAAATCAGATTTTCAAAAACAATCACAGCCAAAACAAGCTAAGTATATCCTTCTAGGCTAGTTTACACCTAGAAGGTTGTAGGTGCTTGTTTCATTTTCCCCAAACCAAGTGCAATGAAAATCAAAGTGTTGTGCATTTTTGAACCAGTTTTGTACTGACATAAACTGAAAAGGAAATTACTGTGGTGTGGTCTGTGAACCAGTCTGGGTTTGGCTGCTCAGTTGTACATGTCCCTGAAAGAGTGAAAACATGCAGGCACTTTATTCCTTATATACTTTATTCCTACCCTCTTTGCCCAGTTTTTCATGGTTGAATTTTCCTGAATATTTGACCAAAATCTGTTCGAACCTCTTGTTATCCTGGTCACCTGTCTCTGAATCATGCCACATTTTCCTGTGCTGTCCCTATACTATCCCATTTTGCTCTGCTGTTCTGAGAGTGGTTCTCTGCACCCTGTGTTCATACTGAGGTGTCATGGCAGCTGTGAGTGCAGTGGCCCATAATGCTCTCTGCTTTATTCTCTTTTATTTCTTTTCCCCCTAAAAATATTTGGAGTTTGTGACCACACAGGAAAATTAAGCTGGATTTCATAAAAACACTCAAGGATAAGATTCTCAGTGTGAGAGTTAATTCATTACCTACTGTTATGTATGTTAAATTGCAATTATTTTTCTGCCTTCATTTACCCTGCTGCATTTATCAGCACGGATCTCCATCTGCTATTTTACCTCGCAGCCCTTGTGAGCACCTTCTGCATCTTTTTGTCATTACCCTTGCCTTCATTATCCTCAGTAACTTAGCAAACTGTGTCACTTCACTGCTCATTCTCTTTTTCAAATCGCTGATGAATACATCTCCCTGGGACTCCATGGTGATTTTCTTCCAGTAGGAAAACTGACCATTAACTCCTACTCTCCATTCTGTAAGGTGCTGTTGTGCATGGCAAGTGTGCAGAGTGGGAGGCTTCTTTATCTACTTACATTTTTTAAAAATTATTGCATCTAATTTATAATTATGTCTAATATATAAATGATATTTTAATGATATAAACATATTCCTGAGAAGATACTCAGCAATTATGTTTTTAAAATCAACTTCTCTTTTTCCTTTTATTGGAAGTATTTTAGATTTGCCCTCTGTCAAACCTTGACATTTTTGGTCTGCTTCTATTTTTCATGTATGTGAATCACTTGCTTTTCAATATCAAACTGTCAGAGACTTGTATATTTTGAAAAGAAGCCAAGTTTCAGTATCATTATACTTACACATTCACCCTGAGGCATAATTGTTCTAATATACAGTTTTCATCCTGCAATTTAAAGGAAAGTTAGTGTGTCTTTCTGCCTTCCAGTAACTGTCACAGGATTTTTCAGTATGCATTGGATAACACAAGACCTTTCCTGTTCCCATGGAAATCAATAGTAACACTTCATACCCATTAAACTCTATCAAGAGATAAAAAATGGGATCTAAATAATTAGGAGCCATTTTTTGTTTGATCACTGGTTCATTTGAAATCAGGAGAACTGTTAGTCAGGGATGTGTAGGATGGGTTGCCACGAGCTAAAGTTTTCAGACAACAAAATAAAGGTGAAATGCTGGGGTTCCACCCATTGGGACCCACCCTACACCCACCTCCTCAGCAGGCTGACGTGCCACGCTGTGCTGAGGAAATCCAAGAATGGAAAAAAGGGATTCCCCTGGGCCCAGATGTTCCTTTTGGGAGCAGCAGTGCCTGAGGCTCCTCCAGAAACATCAGAAGACACCAAGCAAGCAAACCCTGTGCTTGCAGATGTGCTGGATGAGAAGTTCACTGAATCCAGGCACCAGAGACCCGAGCAAAGGTAAATTCCAGTTTGGTTTTTTTTTTTTCCAGTCTTGTCGCTCATCTGAGCACTGCTCAGCATTGTGACACCCATTTCAAAGGGTGATGCTTCCATGAGTGCCCAAGGACCATTCCAGGAGAGAGAGTAAAAGTAATGGAAATTTGCCATCCATCTACCTGTTCTTCAGGTTTCTGCATCACGGAGGTGTGCCTGAGAAATTCTTCTCTTAGGAGGGATTTAAGGCAGCTTCAATCCACTTCTCTGAAACAGTGAAGCCAAATGGCTAACATTTTAGGAGTACTGTCATCATCTTTTGGTGGGCAAAATAAATTATGTTTAGTTAAAATAAAATTTGGGAAAAAAATAAATGTATTTTCTATAAAAATTCCCCAGTTTTGAAGAATTTACAACAGCCAGACCATCACATACAGGATTAATCATAGACTGCTGTAACTACAAGTTAATATTTTAAAAAAGTGAAGAAGAATTTGCCAGATTTACCAAAATCTGAAAGATAGAGAAAGTTCAGAAGCAATATGGCAGAGTAAAAGGGTAGACAGTAACATAAAAATACAATAAGACTCAGTAAATTAAATTTATTTACCTCTCAAAAGAATAGATATATAAAAATATTGGTCACATACAGTGTATTCAGGAACTTGAGCTGCAACCCTCACAGCAAGTGCCTTAGGATCACTGCAAGGTTTCTTGACAATGTTTTTTGACTCCAATGAAGGTAGTTTAAAGCTTTGTAGAAGCACACAGCTACTCTGCCTTCTTGCTGTGAGTCAGAGATGCAGCTCTAAGTAATGAATTGTAACTTCACCCCATGTGGCTGCACCAGTCAACTCTTGCCATCTTCAATATGTCTTTAGTTGTTTGCAAATGAACTAGTGTAAGTATAATTTCTAAAATGATGAATATCCAGTTATTTCTCTAGCTACACTTTTCTTTATTTAGTATATATTTTTAAGAACTGAAACATAACCTAAGACACACTGTCTAAAAATA
The DNA here is from genome assembly GCA_003676055.1 of Chloebia gouldiae. Lineage (NCBI taxonomy): Eukaryota > Metazoa > Chordata > Aves > Passeriformes > Passeridae > Chloebia > Chloebia gouldiae. Next base: position 1,774,216 of record QUSF01000048.1, on the reverse strand, counting down.
AAATACGTGTTATGCACCTGCTATGCACATGAAGTAAAAATCAAATACTATTTTTTTTTGCAGCATATATAGTGCAATTCTTTTTCTGACTTAATGAGTATCTAAAAAGAACAGAAGCGAGCAGGAAGGCACTGACTTGCCAGTCCACCTGACCCCAAACATAATTTTAAACCACCAGTCTCAATCCTTGCAGACATCATTTATCCTCAACTGTAACCCCATATTCAGTTTTAATATTACTTGTGATTACAGTATCCTTAACAAAAGGTAGACAAAGTAAAATTTCCTTATAAATCTCTGAAGCAGAATAAAATAGTTTGCACTGAAAGTTGTTATATAGGTTGGTATATAATTGGTATCAATTTAATTCTTCATAAAGCTCACTGTGACTTGCAGATTTTCAGATTTGTGGTTCTCCTTATGTTCCAACCGTGCCTGGGATCCATAAAACTCTCAAATTTAGAAACTAGTGCTTCTGCAGAAGATGTTATCAGAAACTTTATTGTGAATGTTGCCAAAACGTGAATAAAAGCCTCTGAAAGTAAAATAATGACCTGGATATCCTGAGAGCATCATTGTATGGACATTGTAGGGCTGCTACAAATCCTGCAAAGCCTGGAGAGCTAATTAAAAATTCTGTTCAATTGTAACAAAAAGCATGACAGAAATAAGTACCCATGAACAACCATTTTATTGTTAGATTGTGTTGATGCTCCATGAACTGGAAAACTCTTAGTAATTAAAATATTCCAAGACCACATCCCTACCTGACTAGCTCACTTTTTTTTACCTGTCTTGCTCTCCAATTTTTCATCCCTTAGCTTTTTTCACAGGAAACCATTGATCCTGCAAGCTGTAACTTTTCCATTATTGAGCCTTAAAAAAAGAAAAAAAAATCTATATTTTACAAGTCTGCTTTTGTACCGAACGGGTCTAAAATAGGAGAACGAGTTATTAAAATAAGCATAATTGTATAAACAAAATGTTCTGCCTGTTCTTTAAAATGTATTATACCTATGAAATGACTAAAGGAAAAGAAAGGAGCACATTCTTAGCCCAACTTTTACCTTGCCTAGTTATCATAATATTTTTACAGTTGTAGGAGACGACTACAAAGAAGCAAAATAATTTAAATAGCGATTACTACCCCGATACATTTCACAGATATTCACTATCTTCTCAGTTGTCAAATATATGGACCTATTTTGGTGCTCTGCTTTCAATATTTGTTTTGATTTCTTTTCAACAAAATCGCTGTGAAAACAGATCTGTTTAAAAAGCTTGCAGTACCATATGGAAAGGCATTTAAAAAAAAAAACCATACTTTTTTTAAATAGGGGAGCCAAAATATCTGAAAGTCTTCTTGTATATGGCTATAAGGAAAAGCAAATGAATTTTGATAAAGCTACTGAGATGGAATAAATGTATATAAATATATAAATATATAATATATAATATATAATAGGTCACAGTATTTCTGGTAGCCAGAGAATAATTTCATTCTTCTGAGCCAATCAGTACCCCTTAAACAAAGCCTGTTACAAGGATCAAACTATAAAATAATCTCTTGAACTATAAGGAGTTTAGAAGGGATAGAACTATAAGATGTTTAGAAGGGATAGAACGTGTAGCAGTGGGTTGGATACAGCTTTTACCTGTGGAATAATCCTGGTGGATGTGAATAATTCTATGCACAAATACAACAGAATGAGTTCCAAGATGGAAGCACAGTAAGAAAATCTGTGAGCAATATGTATCTACTCCCTATGAATTTGAAGTTATTCTGCTGAAGCTAACAAGATAGAAAAGCAAGGAAAGTTCTGATCCTGTGACTTTTGCCAACCTCTTTCCTGTAGTAACAGCACTGCTGTAAAACAGGAGAAGCAGTAGGTATAAAGGAAAAATCGTGCAAGGTAAAATTTAAAGGGTTTTTTCACTAATTCTGGTGAAATTCACCAAAATGCCTTTTCAAGATCAAGTTGGAAGGCAATTCAAACATTTCCATTTCATTCCTGTTGAGTTCCAGAAGTAAAATAGGTTCAGGTCTTTGTGGATTTAATGGAAAGTGTGGTTCAAACCACGGCCTACAGATGATCACATGAGATAATTCTGATTGTTGAGAGCTTTATATTCAACAGATGAGGCATATATCCTCTATTTGATATTCCATCAGCTTCTTAGCCTGGGTGCAAAGAAAGAAATTCAGTTCCAGAACACTTCCCAGGAAAGCTTTGTATTTTCTTCATCTTCCTTTTATTATTTTTATTTTAAACTAAGGTAAAGCTTGTATGCATCAAACTTAGACATGTGAAGTTTTAGTACAGCAAACATAAAAGAAGTGCCTTTCAGTTTTGTTTCTTTTTTTTTCTAGGTAAAAGTAGATAAATGTCAAGAAAAGTCTTTAATTTTATATTCTAAAAAAGAATGATTTATGGGGAAGACAAAGTAAATTACTTACCTGTACTGATTTTTGAAGGTAGTTCCTTGATTCTCTAAAGGTAACACTGAAAAATCTCTGATTATTCACCAATTTGTACTACAAAGTTAGGAGGCAGAAACTCAATTATTATTCTGGTCTATTAAGAAGAAGAAGAAGAAGAAGAAGAAGAAGAAGAAGAAGAAGAAGAA
>QUSF01000048.1:1614959-1771430 GCA_003676055.1 Chloebia gouldiae | reverse complement strand
GAGAAGGAGAAGGAGAAGGAGAAGGAGAAGGAAGGAGAAGGAGAAGGAGAAGGAGAAGGAGAAGGAGAAGGAGAAGGAGAAGGAGAAGGAGAAGGAGAAGAGAAGGAGAAGGAGAAGGAGAAGGAGAAGGAGAAGGAGAAGGAGAAAGAAGGAGAAGAAGGAGAAGAAGGAGAAGACTATGAAGAGCATTAATCTTCAGAAACATGGAGGAAAAATGATAAATATTCACCTTTACCTCACCTATCTAAACCTCCCAGAAGTTTCTAATGAGAGAGAAAAGACAGGTAAGCTGTCCCTTCTGGAAGAAACCCTGCCAAATTCACAGAAGCAGAGTCTTTAAAAGCTTGGTGCCATTCCTCTGGATTCTTGATCCCTTTGGTTCCTGACAGAGCCAGCCACATATTTGCATCTTTTAGCATGCAAGCAGAAGGATGAGTCTGACCATTTGCATAACTGAGCTGGCAGGACTATGGATACTTTTCTGGGGTTCAGTGCTCTGAGCAGCCCAGGACTGCAGGATTTGCTTTCAGCACAAGAAACATCTTCAGCTCACTTAATTCAGCAGCCTTGTGCCCACCCCAGTGCAGCAAAATTTACTCACTAAGCCTTAGATATTCCTGGACACCTCAGCATGGCAGAGGGATGCTGTGGGCACACAGAAGATGGTGCAGGATGGAAATGTGTGCACAGCAACCCAGAGGTAAGGATCACGAACCCATAATGCAGAAATTGAAATGCCATTTAGGAGCCCACAGCTGGGAAAGGTTAAAAGCAGAGGTGACAGAGAAAACGCACTGAAAGCAAAGTCTCACTGTTTCTCATTTATTGAACACTGGATTATTATTTGAACATAAAATAAAAGACTTTTAAACATTAACTCAGACAGTTTACGCCAAATTTAAAATAAAAGTATTTTCTGTGAGGTCTGATGACCTTTATACCATAAAGAACTTGGTAGAGTTCCTTAAATTCTGGGCATACATTGAAACTGAATTAAAAGAACAAAATCCATATTATTTGTAGCCAAAAATTCTACAGAAAAGCTTTAAGGGATCACTTATTAGATAAAATGGCCCTGTAAAACTGTCTCATATACATGATCTTTCTTAACTCATACTTTTCTGTTTTTCATGTGCCCAACAAAATGTGTCTCTCTGTTTGAATTGTCCATTATTTTATTTGATTATCATTGATGGCTAAAAGGAAGGTAAAATGGTTGCACATCTCAAGAGAACATGATCTATATTTGTTTAGATATGTAGAATAGCTTGGCCAAAATAGGGTCTGTTAAAAAGTCTACTAAAACCATAAGATCAGCTCCTCAAAGTGATAGTTAAATCAATAAAGTGTGCAACCTATTATTCTGATTGACATAAGCCTTGAGTAGTCTGTCAGCAGAAGGTTATGCCATAACATAACCATGTTTCATAAAACATAATTAAAGAAACATAAAATTGATTACATATCTCAGTCTTGAAACTGGAACGGATTTCTGATTATTTTTCAACTATTGAAGTGTTTCTCTTCTGTTTTCACCAAATTAGTAGAAAAATCTCTTTTGCAATTTTAACATGTAACTCCAAAATTTGCTTTTATAATAAGAATGTACTTTTGCACCCTAACAAGTGGTTATGAATAGATAACTGATATTCTTTGAAAATACCAGTTTGAAATGTATGGTAATGAAATTCAGATGAATACTTTCTAATACATTCTCTGCTTAAATTTCTGTATCTCTCTAAGAGCACTACATGTAAATTAAAACTGTAGAATATGAGTAATTTCTGAACTTATTTAAGACAGGTTTACTCTGAAATTTTCAGGACAACAAGAACAAGGCATGTATTTTACTTTCATGTAAATCTCTGGGATGATTTGGATTTTAATGGGTCCTGAATAAGGGAGAATCCCTACAGTGTCACATCTGACAAAGCTTTTATATGGAGCTATGTAAGATGTCATTGTGCAAAGCCTATTTATTTTTCTTTTTGTAGAAAAGAAAGTAATTTTATTGGTCTTTATGCAGACATCAGGGTAAGATGATCAGAGATCTGGTTTCAGATGTGTGTCTGAAGATACTTTAAATAGGTCAGTTAACTGTTGTATAGATCAGTTTGCCTTTTTGTAAAATCAGAATAATACAAGAGATAAAAACCTAATAATGCATTAAGATAATATTTATATTACCATCACTCTTTTTTTTTTTTATTTGCAAGCCTTCTTATATAATATGCCTCAGTTACCCTGAAGTTGTATGGCCACTGTCACAGAACAATGATTAATCTATGGCTATAATGAAAAAACTACTTGGATCTAATTCTCTTTTTATTATACATTTTTATAATAGTGTAACTTCAAAGCTTTCAGGGCAAAGACATTGTATTCACATAGCCTGCCAGGAGAATAGAACCTGTTGTATATCATTCCCACCCAGTGCTACTTCTCTGCCTGATTTTTTTTTGGTGGTAGAAGTGTTAAATTGATGAGAAAGCAATCATCATTCAGCATCACAATTAAAATACATCTTTGCATAGGACACTTGTCTAATTTAATCATTTTGAAATCCATTTTAAACTGTTTTTTTTTTCCCTAAATGAAGAGAATGGCATTTCCATGAGTTGCATTAGTTCTATCATTTCAAGTGCATCAGACTGGTTAATAGTACACATTGTGCAGGAAGGGGGAGGGAAGCACTTTCTATAAATAATTCCTTTATTTAGGTGTTCTTCCTAGTTCACTTTTGAGTACATAGAAGTGTATCTTACATCTTATTGTGGTCATTCTTTGTCTTTGCTTTGGCAACCTAGAGAAAATAGAATTATCATTTATTTTTCATTAAAATGGTCTAGGACATTTGTATTATGGAACACAAGCTGCATTTTTAATAAAATTTGGCATTTTTATACCAAAATATTGGAGAAATTACCAGAATTACTCTTCTTTTTTGAGATAGTCTGAGTTTCCTATATGATTTAAGGGTCATGTGCTAAAGCACATCAGTACATAAGCTTGGCATTACTAGAGGTCTGATAAAGTCTTTGGATATACAAACTTTCAGAAAAGGAAGTGACAACCTTGTGTTACAGAATCATGGAAAAACTCTGAGGATTAGAACATGGACAATATGTGGGAAAACCTTCACAACTTTGCTGAGAAAAGCCCAGAAAGTTCTGAATGTCAGAAACTGGCTTCCTGTGAACCTTGCAAACAATCTACCATGCCTGGTTTAGCTGAGACAAGGTCTCTAAGAGCTCATTTGAAGACCTCAGCTGAAATATCCCCAACAGTTGTTACAGTAATCAATAAATATATCCTGGTTTTGGTCTGAAACTTGTTCAATTTTCTGTCTCTAAAATTGCTTGTGAGTGCTAATTGAAAAATTAGCAAAAACCCCTTTAGTAGGTACTAGAAGAGTGTTCTTCATATCTCTTTACTTTCCTGCTGAAAAGCAGATATTTTGAACTTCAACTCATTCCTGCAGTTCCTTCTTGAATTTATTTAAAAAATGCAATGAAACCTGACTCAACAATTGATAATGCTTTTATGAGTTATTGCATACAGCAGAATAGTACATATATCCTTTATTCCATATTCTTCTGAGGATTCAATCAGGACTCCTATCTTACAACTTTAAACAGGAGCCTGGTTTAAACCAATGTTGCTCCAAGTCTCCTCAGTAAGTGCAGCTTATATTCTTCTTTCAAGAGAAATATTGATCCATACACGTGTAACAACTCATTGGAAATGCAGAAAATGTGATGACCTAGACAATTCTCTAAAAGCACCTGTGTCATCAATTTACCTCCATGAAACTCTGTAAAATTCAGTATATTTTTTTTAATGCTGTGGCCCAGGGTAAGCCTGCCAGGCCAGTACAGCCAAATGCTGTTTTCATTTAGAACAGTAGCAATTTGGCCTGTGACTTCAGTTAATAGATATATTGGCATTGCCTAGGAGTGGGCCAAAACCAGATAACTGCAGTAGCTGTTAGAAATTCTCCCAGCAGATGATTTCTTGTGTACAATTACTTTTTAAGATCTATCAATCTATATTAAAGAGACCTGTTATTTAGCAGAGTCAGAAGGGAAAATGAAATGAAGCTGTAAAACATATGTCCTTGCTGGTCCACAGCAGTTGGGACTGTGTGCCATTCTACTCAAGTTAGACTGTGAATCAGAGCTGGCAAAAAATGCTAATACACAGTCTTTCACATGAAGCTAGAAGCTGTAGTTGCTATGTTTATTTTCAACTATTTCAAACGATTATTTTCAACTATTTCAAACAATTATTTTCTGCTGTTATTCAGCAATTGATCTTTTGCCTATTTATGGAGCAAGGACTATGAGACTGCAGAAATGTTTCTCAAGTTGCCAGATCATTGTCGACAGAATTAGCAGAAAAAGATCTTTTCCTTATTGTAACAAAAGGACAAATAAATAAAATGCCAAAAGCTTTTTCTTTGCCTTTCTTTTCAGACACGCCCAGTATCTGGAATTCTTTCAGCCACTTCAATTTGGAGACTTTTCTTCCTCATCCATTTACCTCCTCATCTATTTACCTCTTTAGATTATTCACTGCTGGCAATTAGCAACCAGAAGAAATCCTGCTGAGGAGAGGAAGTTAAAAGGGGACTTAAGAATGACTGTGCCTGGGAAACAAGCAGACAATCTGGAGCAGCAGACTTCCAAATTTCAAATACACTCAAAGCAGAGATGAACAGCCAGAACAACCTCTCTTCTTAATTCCTTTTATCTGGTTCTCCAATCTGCTCACAACAGTGTTTAGTCTAAAACTCAGTCCACTTCAGTGGGCTTGGAAAGGAAATTACTGATTCAAGCCTTCATTCTACCCCCCCAAAAAAAGAACAATTTAGATAATGGCTGTCTACATCAGGATAATAAGCAAATATCTCTTTTCATATCCAAACCATTTCAGGCTGGCATCTTCCAGGGAGCCCTGGTGTCTACAGGATGAAAACAGTAGGAAGGCTTTTCCTGATGCCCAGATTTCATCTGTAACTGGAAGAAACTGAAAAAAAAAATATTCAGTGATTTCAGTAAATAAGAATAGATGGTCTTTTGTACCGTGTTTATGAGAAGGAAAATAATCTTACTTCTGTGGATTAGCTTGGGATCTTTTCTTAAGGTTATAAAATCTGCAGAAGCACAAGGCATTGGAGAAAAAACATTCCCCAAGTGCACCTCTATTACAGCTGTTATTGCAGAAAAAGTATTTTTGATCTTTCAAAGATCTTCTTAAAGTCCCTATTTATGAAGCCTGCGTGATATTTTAAGAGACTGAATAAGTGACAAAGACTTTAGGTAAATTATTTTGAAAATATTGCCAGAACACCGTTAAATAAAAGATGGCTTTTCAAACAGAATGTAAAATGTCACATAAAATATTATCATTAAATAACTGGTTTTTGAGGGGAAAAAAAGCCAAAGATGCAAAAGTCTCTTTAGGAATATTCACTTCTCACATACAAAATCTGAAAATACAGAAAATATTTCAAAACCCAGTTAATTTCACAGCTTCCAACATCAAAAAACTGAACACTCTACTTCAAGTTGCCTGATTCTTTTTGGTTTAACTCTAAACTACCATAGCATAACAAGTCCTATGAAGAATTATGCATACAGAAAAATGAGATAAGAAGGTTTGTTTTTTGTTGCCTTTTATTTTTTTTAATAAACTAAGCAAAAATGGTCCAAATGACACAGGAACTTCCTCTCTAGCTGCTCCAGCAGGCTGGCCTTAATCTCTGAAGTTGTGATTTTGCACTCATGATCCTACCTGCTTTCCTTTGAACAGTATTTTGCCTCCCAAAATGTTGAATCCTCTAGCCCAACCAAATTAAGAGACAATCAGAGTGAGACCATTCAGTCATCATTTTTAACTCTCATGCACTTTGGAGTGAATTCTTAACAGCATTTTTAATAACTTGAACATTTCATAAGGGACACAAGAACAGTTCCTAATTAGAAATATTTAAAGTTGGTCTTGAATTGCTACATTTGACTTCTGATCTGAATTTTCATCTTGTTTGTAGATAATTCCATCCAATTTTATTTTGAATATTCTTCACAACTTGTTTAGGTAAAGGGTGCATAACTGAGAAAGAGGACAGGTTTAGAGTAGATATTAGTAAGAAATTCTTCACTGTGAGGGTGGTAAGACACTGGCACGGGTTGCCCTGAGAAGCTGTGGATGCCCCATCCCTGGAAGTGTTCAAGGCCAGGTTGGATGAGAAACCTGATTTAGTGGAAGGTGTCCCTGCCCATGGCATGCCCAGGGAATCTTTAAGGTCCCTCCCAGCCCAAACTACTCTGTGACTCTGTGGTTTTCTGCCTTTACAAAAGGCTTTCAGGGATGGTTTGGATGGGTCAGGCATGAATAAAAAGCTTTTTCTTAGCTGTCCGTTTCTGGTGAAAATTACAAGTTGCAGGCAGGCACAAAGATCAGCATCTTCAGGAGCTGTAGATGTGCCATCAGAAAGCAAATTTCCAGACAGATAGGCAAATCCAGTTATTATTTAAATTAAGGCTTCAGAGGTATGTGTGCAGTAGAGGGGATGAAGATAATTTTCTAAGCAATTTACCTGTTTTTGAGTTTTTACCTCTTGAATATCCAGAAGAAGGTGTCCAGGTATAGTATAACCTGGACACCTTCCCCCAGCATTACCTCCTCCAATAATAGACCAGTGAGTTTTGCAGCCTTTGCCACTTCAGTAATGAGCAAAAAATTCTGACTGGAGGTGATGTAATTGTGGGACATCAGGTCAGCCAGTCTTCATATTAATCCTTTGCTCCTGATTTCAGTTAAGAGCAATGAAAGTGAGAACACATGTAAAAGATTGAGATCATTTGTTCCCAAACCACTTTCTTAACATTTTCATGTCTTTATACAGCATTTTATCTGGGGATGATGGCAAGCTGGCCTTTTAGGAATGACAGATCTATAGAGATACATGCTCTTATTATAAGGTTTAAAATAATAGTACAGTAAAGTTGATTTTGTAATTGAAGCACACCTAAATGTTTAAATTATAAGCCAAACTACACTGGTTTAAGCCTGCAATAAGGAGACCATGCTGCTTTCTTTTCCTTTCAGAGTAATATTGGGCAGTGGTTTTCCTTAGGACCTAATTGCTTGGAAAGTTCAAGTGGTCAGAAGCATCTTTTCTTTAGAGACAGGAAATATTAACTACCTCAATTAAATCAAAACTTCTAAGCTCACACAGAATTCTCTGTAATCATTTTCATGACACGCAGATTTTTTGCTTGTATTAGAGAGAATCTAATTTTGCACAGTAAGTGTTTCAAAGGACTATTGGCCATGCACTGGGTAAATGACTTGCACTTTTTGTTTTGTTCATTCATCTGATGCTGACAGAAAATACCACTGGAGGGGGAATTGTATGTTCAACATTAACATACTCCTAGTTTTTGTAGTTTCTCCTGAAAGGCCTGGTGATAATAAGAAATAAGGCTCATATTTACTTTTTGCTTTGCTCATGCCAAATGCAGAGAGGCTGAGGCAGTCAGGGGCTATGATATTAAAAGTCAAATTACAATAAAAACTACAACCATTGATTCTTTATAGCAATCAAAAATTAAAAGCAAATAACAAAAAACACCCGTTGGGGTCTTTGATTTGGTAATGTCTTAAAATATGTACAGAGGTTTATGCAAAATAATAAATCCACTGAAACTGAAGATAAAGTAGAAGTAGACCTATGCTTGATAGCTTTAAACTGAGTTATAGATAAAAACATAAAGATATATTTCCCCAAAAAGATGCATGTCCACCTTTAATTGCACATAAATATTAATGTTATATATGTAAATATATATATATATATCAGTGTTTCTGTAAAATTAAATATTTTGATAGACAACAGTTCTGGTTTTTGTGCATACCTTAATAAAGAAATGGAAATTGCTTTATCTTTTTTCATTACATTAAGACAAGAAAAATATCCCATGTTTCCCTCTTGTCAGCACTTTCCAAGGGTTTTTCTTTCTGTCATCTTTTCCTTCCTCACAATGATAAAGTTCCTCTTGCATTAAAAGCAACTCATCGGTGGAAATCTAAAATGCCGTCTTATGAAGCCCCACCAGAAAAAAGCACTTCCTTTAATTAAAGCTGTACCCCATTGCTGATTTTTTTTATTGACAAAAATGTAGATTTATTTATTTAATAAGACATTGAGATATTTTTTTTTCTATTTTCTTCCTCTGGGAAGTGTTTTATTGTTTGCTTCCTTTCTCTTGCCTGCTTGCTGTGTAATTTAAGACTGATGCCTCCCTCTGGGAAACAAAACTTGATCAGAGAACAGCCTGCACTGTCACCTAAACAAATTATGTTTTAGTCACTGCTGATGTTGGCTCTGTCATAATGGAAATGTATAATTAATGCCTTTGCTTTTACTGCTTTGGAAAGACAGCTCCCTGAAACTGGTTCAAGAGAGGGAATTTTAGGACTGCACCCTTTCCTCTTTCTTACCATTAACACAATGGATCCCTACCACTGCCTCTAGAAATAAAAGATCAGGTCCCTAATCTCTACAGTTATTTATTAAATGTACAGTCCAGGCAATTTATTATTACTAAATCACAAAAATCTGCTGTGCAGCAAGATTTTGGCAAGGAATAAGAGAGGAGGGAAAACTCAGGAACGCAGGTTAAATCCTACATTTCTCCTTTCAGCAGAGCTTGAAAAGATTAAGCTATTTCCATTAGTTTCCTGCAGAGTTGCAAGCAGTGATAATAGACATGTGCTAATTTCACTATTGCACTGTGCTATGAAGCAGCATTTTAGATCATCTTTCACCTGTGACACGACTCCAAATACCCCCAATTAGCAGCTCTCTTTTTGTTTTCAGTGTTTGTTGTTGAACTTACAGCAATGACTAAACATCTGGTATTATGACTACAAATAGCCTCCATGTCCTCACCTCTGGGATGCAGTGTAGCTTTGGACTATTTATACTTTGATCTAAAATTCTAAATGACCAAATTATTCTTCTGTAATAGGTCCTAAGTGACACCAAATGGATGGTCTCAGCTTTTTCTTTCCAGAATTGACATCTCTCTCACCTCTTTTAGCTACTGAACTGCATAAAAAGCTCAACACAACAAAATAACAGAAGCGCCATTTTCAGGACTGAAATAACCTTTGATTTCTACAGAGATGCATACAGACCAAGAACCACCAAAGGCAGTGAACTGTGCTTTAAACACATTCTAGTGACACCAGAAGCTCAGCATTTCTATTTAAATTCACTATCACTGTGCCTGGAGCTCTGCAGAAACCAGACCAAGGCAGCAAAGGTACCCATCCTCAAAGAGTTGTGATCTACATTGGTTGAAAACATGGGCAAAGCAGACTTGGCTTCTAAAATTAAAATGCTAGTCTATGCCATTTCCTCATCAGGTATTTCTAGACATTATTTGCATATAGCATCTTATTTCCACAGAAATATTCCCACATTCTGAAAATCTCTAATTCCATTGTCAGTGCCACTACTCAGATAACATTTGCAATTATCATCATCATCATATTATTATTTTATGAAATAGAAAATTGGGGTGGAGGAGTTAAGTAATTTGTTGGACTTCTTACATGATTTTTTTTTTTCCTCTTTGAATTAGAAATAGATGAGAAGAAACTGAAAAGCACAAGGTCTTGAGCTGATGTAAATTGAGTTACTGATTCTGAAGCCATAAATAACTAAGATTAATTCAGAGAAGTCTTGAATCTGTCTCCAAATCTTCTGACTTTTAGTCTTTTAACTGAACCACAGAAGTATTCTTGGTCTATTTAGAGCCCTAGGAGGCAGATACATCTTCTGAGTGTGATAGTCTTCATTGATGTACCCAAAACTATGAAACTTGCATCAAAAAAAAAGTTTTATACAAGTTCGAACTAACAATGGTTCTCCCTACGGAGAACTAAAAATGTTATCTTCTTTTTTAATGCAAAAAAAAAAAAGTAATTTTCAACCATTAGTTTAGAGAAAATAAGTGATTTCTAAAAGAATCAAGACTCAGCCAAAGTGTCTCTCATATTTTGAATCTGAATTAACTTTTTTTTCCCCTGTGAAAACTTTCCTTGAGTTCTCTGGCTTTTTATTATTCTACTTCTTGTGTATGATCTTATGTAGGATCTCTTGACAAAGTATCTGGGACAGAAGGACGACAAGGGTAGAAAAAGAGATTTCTTCTTACCAGCCTTATTCAGAGAACCCTAGATCATCTAAAGCATTCAGGCCAACAGCAAATTAACTTTCTGCTCTTGATCTAGGCTGGGTTCCAGGCATTCCAGGGGACATAATCTTCTGTTCAGGCATTCAGGTAATGAGAGTGGGGACAGGTTTGGCTGCTGGAGCTGATAGCCTTTGGGGAGTGGGGAGGCAAATGTGTAAACAGGACCTGCAAATAGGTCAAAACGTCTCTCCCCTTCTGCAAGAGCAGTAGATTGGTGACAACAATGCCATTTATGGTCTGATATGTGTCACAGTACAACACAAAATAACTCACACATAGAAGCTAGAGGTAACAGGGGAAAGAAAAGAACCCAAAGAGAGAGAATTTTATTTTCTGACTCCGCTATATACAGAATAGTAAAAGTGACAGTGGATTGCAGGGTGAAGTTGCCACCTCTCCAACCACACTGGTCAAACTAACAGTCCATCAGTTCTCTCCACCCACAAAGAGGGATGCAAAACAATCACTGCTTATATGAACAGTGTGAGAAAATTCAGTAGAAATACGTAAACATTAGAAGGCATAGAAATTTTTTTAAACTTTAAAACTCTCAAAAGAACAGGGCGACAGATATGTCTGCACACAACAAGGCCACAAGGCATATTAGAGTACAGAGAAGGCCACTTGGTTCATGCTGCTTTCCTTGTTAAAATCCTCTCCCTATTCCAACTCATGCATCACATCAGCTGCTTTCTTCCTCTGAAGTGAAAAGCACCAGCAGACAGATATGGGAACACAAGGAAAAGACTAAAGAGAATGCTTTGCCCCAAGCTGAGAGTTTTGGGGTTTTGATATTGATTTCCCCACAGTAAGAATTTCATTGTCATATTCAGCACAGCAGAGAGACCTAAATACCAGAGCCTTCAGCATTAATGATATTTGGGACCTAAAGTTTTGAGACCCTGGGAAGCTTCCACTGAGCACGGATAAAAGGAAACACAGGAAGACAACTAGAAGGAGCTTTGAGGATGAAACAACAACAGCTGTGAGGCACTTATTACCATCAGAAAAACGTGCACACTTCCACAAAGGCACCTACAGAAGTGGCTGGCAGCTGTGGTAAAAACCACAAAGTCTCTGTCATGATATCAAGTGCAACCCCGTGTAAGCAGAAAAACACCAGAACCAAGCAAACCCAACATGCAGAGATGCACACACATGACTAGAGAAGAAAAAAGGCCAAAGTCTCTCTGAGTGTTCAAATAATTGGGAAGAACACAGTATCCCTGGGGAACCAGATTTTTTCTGAAAATCTGTTGCTGGAAATCTTGTTTGCTGAACTTAACAGTCTGACCTGGGATTCCTCACATAAATCACTGCAGTCAGGCACATGTAGGAATCCCTCTGAGGTCTTCATAATACTGTCAAGAGATATCCATGTATTAACCTCCCTCCTGTGCAGCTACTTTTGTTCTTCTCCTTAGTTTGCAGACACAAAGGGTATAATTTATTTTAATTGTTTGTTTTCAAGTTGAATGGCTACAGACTCTGAAAAAGAAATACCATTAGGTTCCAGCATATCAAATATAACATTGTCAAGATGCTGTTCATTTGGTAGGCACACCAAGAGAATGGCGACGTTTTCATTTAACATTGATAAGCTGAATGTATTTATTTATAAAGGTTGGTGTGCCAACTTATATTTCAATGAAACCTACTTAGTAATATTGTGGCAGAGATCTGGAGCTAACAACATTATCAAAGGAGAAAAATGCACAGAGAAAGTAAATATTATATACCACACTTGTTGTTTACATACCTTGTGAGGCTAGGACCCTTATCTTTATCACAGTTTGGTTTTTTTTTACTGAAGTGGGATAAAGATAAATGTGCTATAATGTACCTTTGTCTTCACAGGATGGATAGTGCCATTCTTCATTCACTATGGGCAAAGATAGAAACAAAAGTACGTTTCAGTGTCCTGTCATTTATCCATGATAGGTTCCATCTTCATCCTTGTATGTACTGCAGCACTTGCAGCAAATGGCTTAATATACATTTAGCTGAATTTGCATCTATGCATTATCCATACAGATAGTTCAGAAAGTCCTATTTCAATGTAAATGGGGAGCAATATCACCGGAGAGAAGGAAATTAAGCTGAAATAAAATATTGCAAGATGAGAGTACAACCTCACAATGACTGCATAGAAGGACTGTGAGGTTCCTTTATTATTTTACAATTACAAGGAAAACATGGACTTGACAATTAAGACTCAGAGGGTGAAAAAACAACTCTTAGCCATAGCAGCTGTCTCAGAAGACCAATCCCACTGGGAGTATGTTGTACTGTGCCCTGTACTTCCCACTGCTGGAAGAAACCAACTCTTTCCTTCTTTCCTTCCATAGGACCAGCTGTGTTTTCCACAGCAGGCACTGGGAGGTTTGTGTGATAGATAAACTTTAATTTTTCCACCTTATTTACATATGGAACAGGGGTTTCTGTGTCATGGACTGGAAATTATGTGTTCAGTACCTATTATTGCCTGCATGGCCTGTGGATTTATTTTTCCTTGTAAAACCACTGTATATTAATGTAACATTTTCCACCTGAATCCCTAATGGTGCTTTCACAATTAAATGAAGAATATGTTACAGCATTCTTCTAAAATATTCACAACCCTGATTTTACAAACACATTCCACGATTTAGTTGAGTTCAGCTTGATCCCTGCATCCCTTTTGCCTCCAGACACTGACCAAAAAAATTCTAATGGCTATCTCTAGGGAAATGCCCCTTATGACACAGCCTATTTTCACCATTAATTGGTATCTAATACTGCCATAGACTTGTTTTCATTCAGAGAAGCCAAAGTGCTTAATCTAACAGGAGAAAAAAGCCTCTCCAGTGGCTTTGCCTCTCTCGTCCTGCATTCTGGCTGTGAGTGGCATAGCTCTAAGGAATACATTATTACTGCTGCAGGCCACTCCAAGTGAATCAGAGACCCTTTATATTGTAGCCAAAAACAGATGAAGAAGAATTGGGTCCTCTGGGATATAGATATTATCCAGTTCAGCTGTAGCCATTCTCACTTGGTTTGTCTGAGAGTGATTTCGCATTTTAATTTTTAATAATTCTTTAATCCATCTAAAACGGGGGAGAGCAAATAAAGCAGAATCCTTCTGCTGCTTCCTTCCTTTCTGCCTTATTCATTTTCCCATTTTTTTATTTTCTAATTCCATATTGCTCTGTTTTTTGAAGCTGTTGATTGAACACATTGGTATTTATTTTATGTACTGGGAAGCACTAAATAGGAGCTTGCGAGGAGCTAGAATTTTTTTTCTATACTGCTTCTTTTTTTACTAAAAAAACAAATCTTCTGTGAAGACACCCCTTTTTATTGCATTGAAAGTTAGAAGCAAGTAGAGGCAGCCAAATTAGAATTAAGGTTGCCCAGTATTCTTTATAGATTCTCTCCCTTTCTATTTCACCTCCTCCTTCTTCTAATCTAACTTTTCCATTCTATTTCTACCTACTTTCAATTCTTTCATTTCAGCAGATTTCTTTATCACAGTTTGTCTTACCATGGTCTAGTTCCTGTATATTCTTTACAGAGATGTGTGTATTAATGAATCTCCCTCAGAACCTTAAAACATTTCCATTATTTTAAAAGCAGTTTTATCTCAGTTTCATAAGGAAAAAGATTAACTTTAGCTCAAAGCTGCTCTGTGAAGAAAAGTATCATTTCTAAATGCACAAACCAGAGGGAACATACCCAAACCTCAGCAGGTAGCCAATTTTTTTTTTTTGCCAGCAATTTAAAAAAAAACAAAGCTATGAAATACAGATACAGAGAGGAAAGCTGAAGAGAGGAAGGTGAGTGTAGGAGAAATGTCATTTACTTCAATCTTCACAACTCCAAAGTCTGAAAAATCCGTGTGGACTGAGCCTGTATCTTACACGTAATTACATGTAATTTGAAGAGCTGAAGTGGAGAGGATTAGTTTGCTGCTAGTTCCAGCCAGTGCTCACAGCCTGATTGTGTTTTCAGGGCACTGGTGGGTAGCAACAGATGGTGGTCATTTCCCTGGCAGGCCATAGCAGGGATAATTACCAGACACAGTTCCAAGGTTTATGATATTATAAACCTCTCTCATTTCTCATTCACTGCATGTGGAAAGTATGGCCTTTTAACTCCTTTCTTATTGATTTTATACTAGTGCAACACCTTTGCCTCCAGTGATTTTGAAATGATTCAGTGGTGAAGTAAAACAAGAAATGGACCTTTTAAGTCAATAAATATAATAAAAACCCCCTGATCTTACTGCTGATTTTTTTTTTTAATTTGAAGAACAGCTTTGTGCTGATTAATGAAATAAAATGCAATAATTGCTAGCAGAATTTGATGCTGTCCTTTAAAAAATGCTGATGCTTAAGATGATTCTGAAATAAATTATTCAGTGAGTTAACTGCGCCTACAAAACCAGTAACACTTGGAATATGCCAGCCAGAATCCAGAATGCCTGTTTTTAACTGGACTAGCTGAAACCTTTTTGGATTAGTCTGTTCTGGATTAATTTCAGTGCAGCAAATAAGGAAGATAAAACTCAGGCCTTTGGGAGTAAACAGAATAGATGTTAAGGCAAGTTAGAGCACATGGGTCAAGAGCAGGCAGCACATTCTTCTTCACCCTTTTTCAAAAAGGGGAAAGAAATTAACTGCTCTTTGTAATAACAATGAAGTGACTCACTCTTCTGATAAACTTAATTAAATGTGGTCAAACCATCTAAGTCTGAAATTTAGCACATTTCAGAGGCTCAACATCTGAGCAGGGAGTCTTACCCAGTCAGCCCAGAAGGACATTGAAAAGCTGCAGAATCAGATCAACTCAAGTTCAACAAACAAAAGGAAGGAGTTCTGCACCTAGGGCAGAATAACCTCGTGTGTCAGTACAGGCTGGAAGCCAGGCTGCAGAGCAAGGGCTGCCCTGGAAACACTCTGACAGTCACTGTGGATGCCTGGTTGGAAAAGAGCTGCAAAGTCTGCTCTCACAGCAACGAGGAGAACTGGACACACGTGTTGGGAGGAGAGCAGCCAGCAGGTCATTCACTGCACCCTTTAACTCAGTGCTTGTTGAGGTTCGCCTGAAACACCGAGTTTTGATCTCTCCAGCTTGAGAGGGATGCTGAGGATCCTGAGAAAATCCAGTGGAAGGCTGTAAGACGGCAACAGCCTTGTAATGCAGGGCTTGCAAGGAGAAAGAGGCAGCTGCACTTGTTTGGCTCCGAGAGCAAGGTGGCTGTAGAGTCTGCAGCTACAAACAAAATGCAGCACAGCTCTTCTCTGGGTGGATGGGAGAGGAAAGAGCTTGTTGTTGTGATGGGAGAGCAGGGCTGGAAGGGGTTATCCTGAGAGGCAGGGCGAACTCGTCCTTGGAAGTTCTCCAGACTCTAGCCAACAAGGGCCTGGCTGGCCTGATGGAGGGCTGGGGACAGCTGGGGTTTGAGAGGAATGCTCCTCGGGGTGACCTCCCTTTCAACCAACATCTCTGCCATTCTCTTGCAAGTTTTCTTTCATTTTTTTTTGTACTTTCTACTTTGATGATGTCTTAAGAACCTCTCTCCACCCTTTCCTTGAAGTGGAAATGTAATAGGTGACACATTTTTCTGGGGATTTTTTTGGAAGCCGACACTGGCATCAGTGTTGCAAAACAAAGAACATAAAAACCCCAGAATACCAGGAAATTTTTATGCATCATGAGTTCACTTATTCTCTCAGTTTCTAACCATATATTAGCAGGCCAGGGACAACGAGAACAGCACAGGAATCACTGAAAGACATCCTAAAGGAAAACATCTTCTACACCTCTAAGGTATTTGGTGTCTGTCAGGGGAGTTGTCTCATATAGAAACTGAGAACTGCAAATTCACTTATATTTGAAAGCTAGAACGTAATACAAGTTGGGATGAAAACAAATTACAAATTACAAGAATTTAAGAGGGTAGAAAAGAGAAGGTAGGGGAAAAAAACTTTTTTTTTTCAAAAAAGAAAACCAACCAAACAAACAAACCAACAAAAGTAACAGTAACAAATTAGCTGATCAGAGGAATTCTGGAGTCTCTTTTGCATCTAGTTAGACAAATAACCAAAGGGTTAACATATTTATTTTAGAGCAAGTAGTTTCTTAAGGTTATGATATATTGCCATGGAGATAATCTATGCTGTATACTCAGTACTGTTTTGTCTCTAATTTTGTTTCAGGTGTGGAAAAAATTATACCACCTTGCAAAACTATACCTTGTATGTGGGTTACTATTGGAGGCTGGTGAAGAAGAGTTTGTTGTTTTGTAGAAGCTGTCAGAGAAAGTAAAATATGTTCCCCCATCTCTTATCAGAGGCCCTCTGAGACCTTCTTAGGGAGTCCTGTCACAGTGACCTCTCGTGACGATTCCCTTCAGATCTCGCCAGAATTGATCCTTGGCAAGCTCAAGAGCAAGGAGAAAATGAGAACTGACAGAAGATATTCTTCCTAGAAGTAAATATATTGCCTCGCTGAAGCTCTTATCCTTTACAGTCCCTGAGTAACAAGTCCTGAAGCTGGCTTGTGACGTGCTGTAAGAAAATGAAACTGTGGTCTGTGAGATACTAATATTTCTTGAAAGAAGGAGTGGGATCATTCCTGTCCTCTGATTAATGCCTCTAGTCCATTAGAGACCTAAAGGTGCCTTTAACAGGCCCCTGAGCAAAGTGCTTTATGCAACTCACTCCCTGTCCTTGATACAGGGACAGGGAGTATCTTAAGCAGCATCTCTGACTAACAGGAAGTATTCAGAAACAGAGGAGTGCCTCCAGGGAGCTCTTTCTGCCAAGAGAAATTAGAGCAGATCGTGGTTGTTGCAAGTTAAGGGAGAAGCCAAGTCATGCTCTGGGCTGTGGGGTGCCAAAGGTGCTGACCATGCCTGGCACTGGTGTTCTGCTTGCTGGAGAGGAGAGACCAAAGCAGAGCTTCCCTGCCCTGTCCTGGGGCTGGGAGAGCATCCCGCTGCTCCCACCCATCACCAACACAACCAGCAGCAGGCTTAGCCCCTACCAAAATCATGAGGGTGGAGAAACTTCAGAAATTTATTGTCTTTTATTTGTTTAGCACGACTCCGACCATCCTGAACCCTTTAAACAAGGAGGATGGATGTTTCAAAAACATTTTCATTGCTAAGTCAGACTGATTCAGGCAGCAGCATGAACTCACTTATGGCAGTGCTAGAGTGCTATTCAATAGGAGAGCTGCAATGTGTTGACATTTCAAACACAGGTGGTATAAACACCTTTGTGGGCCCTGCCTGGTAACATTTTAAAGTGCATGTGTGTGTGCACCATATGGCCTGATCGTTTTTTTTTTTTTTTTATAAGTGTTGGAAATTACTTTTATTGTGAAAGATCAACCCACCCACTCAAATACAACAAAAACTGCATAATGAAACTACAGAAGTTTGGCTACAGAAAACAGTGGGAAGATCTAAAATAGAAAGGATGACTGGTTATGAAAGAAACAGTTTGAGAATTTTAACAGACAATCAGAAATTTTGGGAAAAGGGAAAGTAATAGAGGAAGAAGGAAAAGATTATTTCTCTGTAGCACTTTTACTAGACTACTATCCAAGATTACCTTGATAAGAGCATGAGTTCCTCAAGATCACTGACACAAGAACTAATATAAACTCACAATAAAAGTTGACAGGAGTAGCCAATCTGTTTCCACTCTTCTGGTCTGTCACTTAACATCTTTAGGATAAACATCATGTTAAAGCTGACTACTTAAGCAAAAAGATTACTTCCCACCAATAACCCATCAAATATTCCACCAATGTCCCATTTCCCACAAGGACATTTTCTTTCAAAGTATTTTGCACCAAAGCACTCAAAAGAGAGTTATGAACAGCAAAATTTTTAACTAGTAGTAGCCTACTCATCTTTGACCTGCACACAATTTCCTTGAATTTAGGATCTCTGTAATATTCTGTGGTTCCACAGAAGCTCTTTCAGGCACGATTTTGCTACCAAAGGTGGAAGCCAATATCAGGAACTTCGTGTTACTGTTTATGCAACTGAAATTCCTGCTGAACATCTCACCCTCTGTACTTGTCTGTGTCTATATGCCAGCTATGGTGTTTTCTGAAGTATATATACCCTCATGGCATCTAATCACTGACAGACAAACACCCCACTTAGGCATGGCTCCAGCAGTGCATAGGAGCCATAAAGAAAACTTAATGAGCTTCCTGGGGTTTGCCTGTAATAGAAAAATGTGCGTGTGGCACAGAGCCGCTCGGCTCTGATTCTGAAAAAGATAAAAATAAAGGTGTCAAATTGAATGCAGGGAAACCCTTCTCCAATGGGAGAAAACTATCAAGTGCTGAATTAATAGGAAACCCTTTTCAAGCACCAACCTAGAGATTAATGAAAAGATCTGAAACTCCAGAAAATGTCTGCATTTAAATTGCTTCTTTCACAAGTGGCATGGCTAACAAACTTCTTCCTATAGATTTATGACTTACATTCTTTTATCCCATGTCCCTCTCTACTTCCCTCCTATACATTCCAGTATCTTTCTCTGTCACATTTGCAATATTAAGACCTTTCTCCAGATCCTCTGAAATCTTCATATTTCTCTCCCATCCCCACCCCATCTCCCCCCAAAACCTAGTAAGGAAGAAGAAACAGCCATGAATGTGAGACACAATTTTTTCTTTTTTTTAGTAACTCATCTAGCACAACCAAACAGATCTACTCAAATTCCACTTTTATTTTTTTTCCCCCAAATTTTCATTACTGACAAAATGTCTTCCCTCAGGACAACTATTGAAAATTGAAAGCAATTCAAACCTCTGGGAGGCTAGAAAAACCTTTAGTCTTTCAAAATTAAACAGCTTAATAGGTTGAAAAATTACTTGGGAGAATAATAAATGTTTGCAGAACAAATAAAACCAGTTGACCAAAAAAAAAAAAATTAAAAAAACTATAAATAAATCTAGGAACACAAGAAATCTGATTTTTACCATAACTTTGAAAAGCAGATGGAGGTCCTTCCTAAACAAATAGTATACAATTTTCCCATAATTCCATAACCAGAGCTCCAAGAG
This sequence comes from Chloebia gouldiae, assembly GCA_003676055.1. Lineage (NCBI taxonomy): Eukaryota > Metazoa > Chordata > Aves > Passeriformes > Passeridae > Chloebia > Chloebia gouldiae. The sequence goes on along the minus strand of QUSF01000048.1, from coordinate 1,752,084 downwards.
GATATCCCAGGACCCAGCAACTACTGGTAGTGAGCTACAGCATCATGGCTGTGCAGCATCCACACTCTCCTTGATTTCCATGGGAAGAAAACCCAGGTGTGTACTCAAGGAGGCTGCAATCTGTTCAATGTACTTTCTGAATCAGATTCCTATTCACAACTACCTTTAAAATACCTAGTTTGAGGTGTGCTGTAGATAGAAACATTCCTATGGAAACATTTAAAGGTCCTCTATTTTTTATATTGTTCATTTCACAAACAAGAATTTCCTTTGTCTCTTTGCAAGTTCCTTTTACTGTCTTTCCTTTCTACCTCAAAATGCAATAAAAAGAGCAAAACCACATAAACAGGGGATGCATTGTAATTATTTCTTTAAAACCTAAATGTTTGAAGATCAGACAGAGGAGTAGATGTATATTTTATGAAGTTTGCAAGCATTAAATACTCTCTGATCAAAATATGTTGTGCTTTATGCTGAGGAATATCTGGGGTAGAATGTTTTCTCTTATTTTAGATGTACACTTGAACTTTCTACTTAAACTGAGAATTTAGTCAGCCAGTTCTACAGTCCCACAGGCTTCCTTGTTTCCATGATAAATGGCATTAGCTACTTAAAATCAGCTTCTCAAGACACAACTTTAAATAGTTCTCCACCTAAGATCTATTCCTATCAATTGTTGGGAAAAGCTTTGAGATTTCAGGCCATTTGGTAACTATGCAAAATTTTGTTAAGAATTAAAGCAAGGAGAAAATATAAATAATCATTAAATAGTAACTTTTAATGAGGCAATAATTTGAAGAAAAACAAGTGCAATCTATACTGGAAATTCAAAGTGATGCAAATAGAAACTTCACCTTTTTACAAACTCAGAAAAAGTTGTGAAACAGCTGTAGGTGGAAATAGTTGCCAACAATTAGGATAAATTTTTGCTGCTCCAGTAAATTAAAAGCTCAGCTCCATATCAGTGTAGAATTACTACTGACATCACCAAGAATACCAGGTTTATCAATTTTTGAAAGTTTTAAAATATTTATTTTAATTTTCTTTCCCACCACAATTCAAGTATCTATAAATTAAGAAATTTGAAGTAACTCCAAAAAATTATAGTAAGATTCATTTAGCATAGCTTACTTATTATCTGCAGTTACTTTTTAGAAGTCTTGCTTAGAAAACTGCTTATAAGGTGTGTTAGGAAGTAGAAAATAATCATATGATGCTGTTAAGATACAACCTGGAGATGTTCCTGATTGTAATAGAGAATTTATCTGACTTTTTTAATGTTTATTTCACCATGAAATCAAAGTTAATTTCTCAAAAAAAATTATATTTAGCTGTTACTTTTTATAGCCATCTCTTTCTACTCATAAAAATGTTTTTTTCATACTTTTCCTGTGTAAGATAAAGAAAACAAGGAAGAGCAGGACTGCATATGGTGTTTTCCAAATTTGAATCTAAAAATTGTTAGCAGCAGTAAAGAATAAATTGGCAAGGCTACAGAAACACACAGAGCAAGAATTCAAAGATAACCAAGCAATCTCACTCACGTTTTCATATGAGCAGTCCTACTACAAACAATGGGGAAAGTCATACCAGAACACTTATGCAACATTTTAAAAAAGTTGCAGTCTTCTTGAAAATTTTGTGAAATGTCACCATTTTTTTTTTTGCACAGACACATTTGTGAGGAATGTTATGCAAAATCTGAACCTAATTGTTCTTAATAAAGGCTGTGGAGATGCATCATTCCCTCACTTGCCTCATCCATTTCTTGACCTCCTTTTGCCCTGAAAAAAACATTCCAGGTATGAATAACAATCCAGCTGGTTATGCTAGACTTTAGTGATACACTTAGTTCCTTTCACTGCCAAATGTTGCAGATTTACAGTACACTGTAAAGACCAAAGTGCAGGCATAATTACCTCATTTCTTCCTTATGCAGATGATTTCTGAATTCTTACCACCTCCACACTTATGACTCATTCCTCCAGTCAGTCTCCTGAAGGAACAACCCAAGACACGTCAAGCAGAAACTGTGCTCAGCCAAAAGAGAAGGCATGTTGCTTCTGGTTCCCCTCCAGGTACTGAGCCTCAGAAGAGCAGAGAATTGCATGATGTTTCTTTTCTGAAATGAAAAAGATCTGTGCTACTGGCTCGGCCAAAAGCAAATCTTTGCACTGTCTCTAAAAGGACCATTTCCTCTGTGGATCACAGTGCCTTTCCATGCCATACCTTGAGGATTCTGTTTTGTTTTAGGGTGATATGATAATCTGATATATTCACAGTTGTAATTACATTTTTGACCAGTGAATTATTCGACTGATATCAAACACATGTGAGATTATCTTATCTGATATACCTTTCAAAGGTATGGTCTAATTCCTTCATTTTTACACAATAGGCTGCTCGGACGAGAAATTCTCACATCTGTACTTGTACATCAATAACTACAATTTCTCTGGGTCAGCCATATCCTGAACTCCTTTCAGCTTTGAGAATGGAGTTATTTCAAAATGCTAAACGAGACACAGTTCACGGGGAATGTCCTCTCTGTACACACTGGCAGCGGTAAGGTCAGAGTCACCAGCTGGACTCTGTGTTCTCGTGACAGAGGCAGACTGTCCTCTCTGACTCATTGCTACAAGGAGCTTCTTTTCCCTGTCTGTTTTTTTTTTTTTTTATTATTACATTCTCTCACTTCTCTTGCATTAATGGCCTCGTTCAGTACAACAAGATTTTTATGCATGTGTTTCGTTGTTGTAAGTATTACAAGATGATGAGGAAGCAAATCCTTTTTTCCAGGGGATGTGCTGAGCGAATATCGTTCAGGGGATAAAAGCAGGTCAGCTATTTCAGTAGGCAGCATCTCCAGATGTAATTCCTCTATGAATTATATACACAGATATGAACTCACAGACACTTCTTAACTGAACTGGCATTTGTAAAAGAAGAGGCAGCAAACTGAAGAAGATAATTTTCTGTGGCAATGATCCTGCAACGTGAGTTGTAGCTGTCTTGTACACACTGACTTCATTTAACTCCTGAAGAAAGGCTTACTTTGATTTCAGTTGATGTGGTTACTTTGGTTTCTAAATCATGTCATATATACTGTATTTAAAGGATTCTTTTCAGAGACTGGAAGCAAGAAAAATTGGCAGGAAGGTATAATTATGAATGGAGAAATTGTTCTTTATGATGTGAGCTACAAAGTGTCACAATGTTCTGAATTAATGAAAGTCTCCTGTAATACAGGAGACAGTAAAAATAGAATCTCAAATACATTAAACATATGCCTTAGGAATCCTATAACAGCTAAAATTAGTTTATTTCACTTGTGCAGTGAATATATTATACAGAATATCTGTATAAACAAAAATACAACTTACAACATTTACTAATAGTTTAAATAGTCACTGTCAAACAAGTATAGAGATGGGAACCATAATTATGGCTTGTGTATATCTTTTTCAGTGCCAGATTGCAGAGCCCACTGATGACAATTGCCATTTTGTGAACCTAGCTGTTTATCTTGACTGAAGAGATAACCATCTCTTCCTCTGAAAGCAATCAGAAAGTTTTCATCAGACTTGAACAGTGATGTATAAGGAGCAGTTCTGGAGGATATTATGTCCTGTGGGCACACTTTTCCCTTACAGTTTCTCAAACAGTTTATTTTCAGTCTAAGATTATTTGCTCCTACTTTATACCAGCAATATTGCATTTTCTAGTCAATGTGTCTATGAAAGCAACAGAAGGGAAGAATTGCAGACTTCTACTGTTCCAGCTATTTCCCACCCATATATTCGGGTATCAAGAGCAATGGAAAAGCATTAACACAATTTAGAATTTTAGATTTCTAAAGCTAGCAGTTCTTTTGCCTATGGATGGAAAGGTCTGCCACAAAATTAGGAGCAGATTTGGAGAGGAGACACTGCAGGTCAAGGCAGATGCAAACCCTCAGTCTACTATTGTCCACATTTGGAGCGGTGAGAGTGGTGAACAGAAGTTTAATTCAACTGTGTCCTTCTTGATCTAACGTGATATTTTTAGACATAAATGCTATTCTGTCATCTCTGGATGCTATCCCTAACTTTAAGGGGTTGGGATGGGACTGCAGTGGGGGAAAGAGTAAAAAACAGTTGAAGCGGGAAGTGGAGGAGGAAGAAAATTAAGCAACCAAAGGTTGTATGTAGTATTTACAGGGAAAGTAAACATGTTTTATGAAGACCACCACTATGAATATTAACTAAAGATCAGACAGACAGATTGAGGAGTGTATTTGTGAGAGGGCAACTAGAAAATCCTCATTACATTTTTTTTTTACTTTTACTGTGATCAGTAAAGCTTCTTTTATTTGTTTCCATCAGCTTATATTAAGTCATAGCTAAAGAAAAAGAAAACAATCTGCTTTATTTGCTTCATAAATATAATTATAAACTTGCCAGAACCAGGTTAGCCACAAATTAACATGACAGTTACATTCACTTTCACATGGATTATTTATGAAAAAACTTTGATGGGCTAAAGCTACTGATAGGACCAGGTGTTACTGTAGGAGCCAATAGAGTTGCTATAGTGACAAGCCACAAGAATGGTCTAAAAGGCATGATAAATGACAAACATCTTGCAGTTTGCAAGCCAGGAAAGCTTAGAATTTAGGAAATACTTGCTACATCTGCAAATTTCTTTTCCCATATGTGAAAAGGCAGGTATATTTTATCAGGGTTCACACCAAGCTGATATACTCCCTTGGCTGTTTTATGCCTATAAACACCGTGCTGATCTGAAGGTCTCTGAAGGAGCTGAATTACTCCCTTCTGCTGTGCAGATGGAGGTAGTGTCTCTGTCTTTCCTCTAAGCATTATTCCACAAGATGATTCTCCTCAGTACCTTTGGAGTTACCAGCCTGTGCTATCTGTGGTGGCACCTGATTTTAAATATTTAAAGTTCATTCACCTTTTTAGATCTCTGAGCTGCCGTGGAAACTGGTAGCAGATTTTCCAAATAAATAATACAACAAACTCCTATTTTATACATCAGTTAACACTTCCAGGTTAAACAAAACAAAACAGGGGAAGAAAACCAAACAAAAAACCAAACAAACAAATTCAGAATATAACCACAGTAAAGGAAGCCTAGAAATTTTAGTGAAGTTAGTAAAATCCCAGAGCTGTCTTTCCAATGTCAAAGTTTCCTGTGTGATAAATGTGACAAATGTTGCATTCACTGATATTTACATGTTATAGGGTTGTTTTGGGTTTTTTTTCTCCCACCTACTGAATTGCAGGAAGTCAAAGACAGTTTATGAATACACTGGCAAGGCTTTAGATGAGAAGTAGGAATGATAAAGATAAGAGACGTGGCCCTTTAGCAATCACTTAATGTTGAATATTGGTGGAAAGTTTAATATTAAACTTGGAAGCAACACCTGCAGTACTACACTTCAAGCAGAAAGCTTGAAGTCATGGCAAAATATTCAAACAATACTTGAATTCTAGGAAAGTCACATTTCAAACTGCTATTGGCTGCAATGGACATTTGAAGAGCCCATTGCTTTTCTCAGATGTATAATATATTTAAGGTTCAAATCAATATTTTAAAATGCCTTCTGCATTTTTGGTCTAAGCCACTTGTGTTACTTCCCCACTTGCTTTTTCTCATTTCCACATCTTGTGGTACAAACTGTAAACTTAATGATTGCCTTCTTTCTCCAGGGCAAGAAACTTCTGTACTTCAGAACTTGTAAAACACCAACACATGAACAAGCATCAAAACCTGCAAATTTCAGAATGTCATCATTCTTCATGAAAATAAATTACAGTTTGTTACTTCAGACATAGGATGAGTCTTGGTAATGTGAAGAAAAAAAGTCATTATCAAAATGAATGTGTTTTAAGGACTAGAAAAGCAGCACACCCAACATGAGTTTGCTGCAAGCTGCTAGAAATAAACCTTACAAAACGTTGAATTGCATCTTTTGTAGCACACAAGATTATGCAAGGCAAGGTGACGAGGGACGAAAAGCATAGAACTTTATTCAACCTCTACTCCAACACCAAAAACTGTTTCACTTAACCAAAGCCAACTTCACATCACAGAATGTTGCTGTAACTTCATCCCAAACAGAGGGAGGTGGCTGAACTCCCACTGACTGAGCTGTGAGCAGGAAAGAGATTGGGGTTGCGCCCCCCATAATGCTGCATGTCACACATTTAGCCTTTTAATGCTCGCTTCAGTGCAGCCTCATTGCATGCCATGGAAGGAGTACCTGCCAAGTCTGGTCCTGGGCTGGATTTTTACTTATAAATTGACCCAAAAGGACTCAAAAGAAAATAAACACAGGGATATCCTCACCCTAGCCATTGGTCATACAATGGGGGGTGTGCTAGGATGTGCTATGCTGTTTTATGCAGTGCAAGATCCAAAATATTTTAAAGGCTTATGAAAAGAATTAAAAATTAACAGCTTTCTATCTCAGTATCTCTCTTCCAAACACTGGAATATTCATGTTCTCTACTTTCCTCTCTAAATTCTGTTAATTTTATATGAGACACCACATAAAGCACTCGATCACATGGACAGAAAACTGCAAATTCTCCGTTTTTCATTTTTCCATATCAATGTCAAAAAAAGAAAAAAATAATTAAAAAAAAAGAGACTTAACTAAAACAACAGAAACTGTTAGAATTAAAGAAGGCTGGAACAGTCTTAAAACCCCAGAAACTCGTGCCCTTGTAATGCTCTTCGCAAAAACAGAGCACATCAGAGGTCTGAATTCAAATGAGCCAACCAAAAAAATATGAAGAACAAAGAAATCTTCAAGACCTCAGTGAAATCTGTCTTCAAAAACTCAACATGTACAAGTGATATATGCCTGCAGTACTTCAGGGTTTTTTGTTTGTTTTTTAAAAGACCAAATACAGACATGAAAAAATATTTATCATCATAGAGAAAAGGAAATGGATTGTTAATGCTATATGAAAATGTTATTTACAGAGGAAAAACCAAGGGCATTATAGGCAGAAAGCCAATGTTTTTTGAATAGCTTTTCAAAAGTGAATATTCTCCAATCAAATGTATTTTAAGTATGCTTACTTTGATTTTCTTTTAATTTAAAAAAGCCCCTTTTCAATGAAAACACTATTTTTTAGTTCATCACAAGATCTTGTGGTTTAGAGGAAGTGGAAGCTGGATAATAGCAAAAGATTGACTACTAACAAACATATTTCTTGTTTAATACATGGAAGTTTAGCACAGGACACACTTTAGATTTAAATGCTCTAAATTTGAAGAGAGAACAGCATTTAAAGAAAAAAAACCAACATCATTCACCTCTAGGTGGATTTAGAACCAGCTTTTTTTTATGAAGATGCTAAAATATTCCTCTACTTAAGAAATACTCAGAGGCTTTATTTCAATATTTAATAATAAGAGAGGTGGAACAAAACATTTTGTTCTGCCTGCTGCTGAATAATTTAGCTTTTTATTGATCTTTACAGACTTATTTTTAATATTTGGTTTTAAAATACAGCTACTGAAATCAGTTCTGGAGCTGCAAAAGACAAAAAGGAAATATGTACAGACAAGCCTTTAAGGAATGCAAATGTAAAATACAGTTATAGATAAACTTTTTGTAAATGTTCCTTGCCAGACTACATTAAGTATTCTTACTTTTTCATGTAACATGCAATAAAATTTTAAAGTAAAGGTTTGCAAAAAATCCCAAGCAGACTACATATAATTTCTACTCTTTTCAGATTAAAAAGAAAAAAAAAAAACTGCTTTGTAAAATAATAGTCCATTTACAATCTCTCCATATCATAATTCAGCTTTTATTTTTATCGTTTCCTTTTGTGCCCTGTGTGGCAGAATTATAACACTCTATACTGTATAGAACAGCTTGAAGACTTGCAAAGGTATTTCTTATTATATAAAAATACTTTTCTCCCACTCAGAACCATCCTAAAACCAGCCTGTTTTACAGTGCCCATACAAAGCATATATATTAGAATTTTAAAAGAAAGGAAGAAAAAAAGCCCACAAACAAATCCTTATTTCTAGACTTTATGTATCTTAGAGTAATTTTATCATTTAGTCTTCCTGTTGTAAAGACTCTGTTTGAGTATACAATGTAAGGTAATGAAAATTTATTTTTGTTCTGCTTGGGGAACAAGAAAGTAGAAATAGTAGATAAATTAATCACTGTAAAACATTCTCTGAATTCTGCAATTAGAGCTTTTTTATTGAATGACTGCGTTCCTACAAATGCTTTTTTAAATCTTTATTTTTAGATGGAACAGCATTAGCCACCTTGCATAATGCATTCTTCATGCACCCAGGAGCAAAAGAGTAGCAAAATTAAGTACACAGTCCACAAAGTAATAATATTGGGTTATTACAGGTGATCATTCACAGGGATGGAGTCTAAATGGGTACAATAAATGCACATATGCCACGCTTTCTCCTGCTCTGTGAGTGAGATGCTTGCAAAAAAGCCTTTCTCTGAATATGCATGACAAATTCTTAATGAAAATTGTCCTGTTTCTGTAAAAATATATCACACATGAACTGGACCAATAAAGGAAGTGGTTTATGGCTATCTCTTCTAAATGTGTCCAGTTCCAAGAAAAGCAAGAGCTTAAAGACACAAGGTGAATTCAAAGCAGCATTAATTTTGGGTTCATATGAACCCAAAATTATGATTCCTTGAGGAGAATTCTTTCAAGCACTTTGTCCTTCGATCTTGGATATGTTTAGAAGCATATAGCTTCTTAATTCCAAGACACCCAAGCCTCAAGAAATCCAGTAACTTATTCATTATTATCTTTCTTCAGGAAAAAAAAATCACCACAGATATATTTTAGATAAGAATTTTTTAAAAGTGCAGCAATATTTCAATGAAGAAATATGACAATTATTCAAATTATCTTTTTACAATGAGAAAAAAAATATTTTTAAAAAAGGTTGCAAATCAGAATACGAAGATCAAGGAGAAAACACACATGTAAAAGGAAAAAAAAAATTGACAAACAGCAGGAGAATACGAAGCATTTCCATATATATTTGAAGTATTTTTTGTATTGTCAAGAATCAGCTTACACCAAAGAGGTTCAAAATTGATCATACAGAATATATGGCTGGAAAATGTTGAAGTAAGTTTGGACTATTAATAGGAAATTCTGAAATAATAAAAAGCCAAAGAAGAGGCTAAAAAGTGAACAGAAGCCTGAAGTAAAATACAATTAAAATCACGTAAAATTAGAGCTTCACTTTAATGACAAAAGATAATTCAACTAGGCAATTTCAAATGGTTCTTCATAAAGATGCTTTCACAATGCCAGATCATGATTCAAAATCAAATTATTAGAATATACTTTTTTAGATTACTCCCATTCATCACTATTTGATCTCACTCCAGAGCTGCAAGTCTGTCTTGAGATATTAGGTCAATTTACTAATTAATTTTCAAAGATAAAGACTTCAGATGCACTTCATAGGAATGCATTTGTTCTACCAAAATAAAACGACATGAGACTCTTTATAGTTTTAATTCATATTTCTGCTAACCTGGCTCTGAAGTTATGTCAATTTGACAAACTTTTTGCATGCATAAGAATTACAAGTCTTTGATGCTCTAGCATAATGAGGAAAATCCATTTCTTGACAGCTCATAGAAATCAGAAAATTCCTTATATGTTGTTCCATGTACAGCATGGGTGAAATTATTGGGAGTTTGTTGATGCCTAGTTATAATGGGTGACCACTGTAGTGGTGCACAGAAATTATACAGAAGGGGTCAGGATAAGTCTCCACGTACCTTTATGGTCAGAATTTAGGTATTATGAGCATGAAGACTTCAGTCTCAGCAAGCAGTCAATTTTCAATGAGTGGAAGTGTGAAGGGAGGAGCCCGAGGCAGCACTCAGGGGAAGCCCCTGCTCGTGACACCAGTCAGAATTTAGCAGTGCATGTGAACAAAAGGGAAAATAATAGAGTGAGACTTTACCAAATGCAACTCTGAGTCTCCAGGAGGCCCCTGGAAACACGGCTGGATCAGGAGGTTGGAATGTCATCAAGGCAACCATAAGTGATGTGTGTTTGTGTGTGTAAGGGCATTTAGAAATAAGTTTATGGAAAGGTCAGAAGAATCTAAGCAATTAAAAATTGTTTCATACTTATTAGAGGTAACTTTGCAACCATGACTCCACAAGTTCATCATTTAGTTCCACCGTATTCTTTATCCTGACTTAATAAACAAAACATACGTGTGCACAATTTCAGACTGTAATCAACCACAAAGAAGGACCTGGCTTTGAAGGACTACACAATTAGACTTCATCCAAAGTCACATGGATAGTTTTGAGCCCTCATTATACCACAGTAGATCCCACATGCTAATTTATTTTACAGTGAATACAACACATTTCAGGATCTATGAGATTTATGCCTGTGCTTATTTATTCATCCCATAGCAAGGAATTTTGCTGCATTAGGTATAAATTGGCCTCTGTTTCCTGACTTTTGTGGTACCTGGCCAATAGTTATCATCCTAAAATTCAGCAAAAAAGGATAACCATTAACTGCAGATCTCAGGCTATCTTGAGGCATTAATTAATCAGCTGGTTACTTAAGATGTTAAAAAAAAAAACCTGCCTGAATAATTATACGTAGCATAGCCATAAATGTAATAATATTCTACAGAGTACCATAATGTGATTCATGTGTAGAACCTTCCTGGGCAATATCTATAGCATATACTTTGGGAAATACAAACTCAGAAGTTCATCCGAAGCCTGGAAAGCTGATGGTGTATTTTAATTTATGGGAAAGATGGTTAAAGGTGATCTGAACAAACAATTGAGAATTGAAGCAGTAATTAGTGGAACCAGGGAAGTGTGGAATGATTAGGGATAAATAAAATAAAGTTATTTTCTAGTGGAGGATGTCAGAAAGGTTCTTAGGGAGAATTTTAAATGATTGGAAATTGTTTTATGAAAATTCAGTATTATTATATGGATTAATGACCCATTAATGTCTATCATTTATAATCATAATAAAGTTTACTACTCAAAGCTATGTAAAATAATGCTGTATTTGATATATCACCATGAAGATGGAGCACCAAACTATTGCAATTAACTTCTTATATACACTGTGCAAAAAGCTTCTTCATGATGTTGAAAAGTAACAGTCTCCAGGACTCACAGCTCTTCCTCTTCAGTTCCCTCATATTCAATGTAATACCTGAGTTATCCACGCTGTCCTTAGGACTTAAACCTCCTCTTATGCTTTCTTTGTTTTGAAAATAGCATCAGAGGAGGATGTGACTTCATTTCCTCACTTCTAGAGCTTCACCAGCCCAGCAGACCCAGCAATTTTCTGTGTGAAAGTCACACAGACATTTGTGTGTCATTTGGGTGGGTCATTCAGGTGTGGGGACCCACATTCACTGCATTTGCTACGTGACAACGTTGCAGCACTAGAAAAGACATTTAAAAACATACAGGATTGAAATGTCCCTTTCTTTCATGAAGGGACTATTAAGACATATTGGAAAATATATACCAGTGCCACAGTGCAAATGCACCATTTATGTTCTCCAATAACCATTGCCAAAGCTTTGTGCAGCCTTGGCTACAGCTAGGGAAGCAGTGCCTGGATCTTAAAGCCCAGCCCGAAATGATCCTGAATTTTTCCAGCTCAGCCAGATGTGCCAGACTAAGACACTGAAATAGTACTTCACTACTATTCAGAGATACTGAAATAGTACTTCAGCTTGTTGGGTGCAGAAGAAAACTGAGGCATCCAGTAATGCACATCACAAGATCTTCATTTGGGTGCTTCTCTCAAAAGGGAAGAAATTCTTTCCTTAGCAGTTTTGTTGAGGCGACGTTGACTCCAGCTGCAACCTTCAGAACAAAATAGGTGTTCCCACCCAACAGGGAACACAGCAGAAATAAATGATGGACAAATTAAAGATTTTGTAGCATAATTGTTGCCACATTTCACTCTTTTTTTTTCCATATAGAAGTGGAAAATACAAGTTAAGCAATAGTTTTCACCCCTCCAAAAAAGAACATGGGATTTGAGGATATATTATGAGAAGTATAATTTTCTGTGGGACAAGTGGCAACCTCATGTCAGATACAGCTCTGACCCCCTTGAGTGGAGAGAATCACATTTCTATTGTCCATGGTAATATAGTCTACAGTGTGTTCAGGTGTCTGTTTTACAGGAGTAAATAATACTGTGGTTATTTTATATTAACCCTTCCTGTAGTGTCCAAAGAAACTAAAGCCAATGAAATGGTTTAATTCAGTGAACTGAATTTAACCTGATCCTATCATGGTGACATTGATTGCGGATGTGTTGTAACTATTCTGAGATAAATTAGTCCTAATTTGCATACGAAAAGAAAATCCGAGATGCTTCCAAAGTTCAGAGATTGAATTTGATTCATAGAATTTTTGAGGCAAGAAAAGACTATCTAATCTGACCTGTTGTGTAACAGCACAAGGCATGATATGCATGCAGATCCTTGTTCTGATTCAGCCAGTTTATGTGCAGACATGCTTTCAGAAATGTAAACAGTAACTGTTTTGAATTACTAAGCCTGACAAATGTGCCTAAAATTTTCAAAGTGAATATTATTTCTAGGAGATAATGACATTAGTATTTCTCATCTTAGAAATCCTGCAAGATCAACTTCTAGTAATTTTGTGTTCTTTTTTGTAACTCACTGCAAGTGTATCTGGTGGGTACACAAAAAAAAGGCTGTAAATTTTTTCATAGTTCTTTCATACTGTATCTAACAGGGAACTAAAGTGAAACTCTACTACTTGAGTGCTGCCAGAATAATTTAGTTCATAATATAGCTACAGATGTCATAGCTACCCTCAGTCTTACAGTGACACCTCTTGATGTCCAGTATTAAACATTAATAACTCCCCATTATTTAACTCTCTACCACTGCACAAGGCATCCATTGGCAAACTGCTTCCTTTAACAAATGGTCTATTTCAAATTTGCAGTTGTTTCACTGACATCATAGTTTAGACATTAGCCTTGTACATTCTTCAGGGATGTCTAACCACCACAAGAAGATATGACTCAAGATATAGGATAGAGGTGTGCTGGGTTTTGGGGTTTGTTTTTTTTTGTTTGTTTGTTTGGTTGGTTTTTTATTTTGGTTTTTTTGTTGTTGGTTGTTTTTTTTTTTTACAGCTGCATCTCGTTTTGTCTTGTTATTGCCACAAGTTTCACAGCATTTCTTGCAAGACCTCTGCCTTTTCTTTTCTTTTGCTAAACTGGCAGCTTCTGCTCGCTAGCACATGGTTTTGTTTCCCTCAGGAGAACAGTAGCAAAAAGGCAAAACCAAAAGCCTGTAAAATATCCTTGTTCTTGTTTCTGCTGTGATAAGCTCCAGCCCACCTGGTTACAAGGCAACAGGTATCTTTTCTAACATTTCATCTTTCACATGTTATAAAGGAATGTATTTGAAATCGTAGAAACTTTCTGGACACAACCGGTAGCACTACTATGCAATAATCCACTAAATATGAGAGCAACAGCACCATTTTATCTGCTTTGAAGCCAATCAATGGCTAAGTCCAATAGCACAGTATTCCTAGGGACAGGATTTTCACTAATGAGCAGGAATATTGGTGTGGTGCCATGTCCCTTTTGCTGGGCTCCACTGCAGAGAAGATAATCAGGAAAAAAATAATAAAAGGACAGATCTGTGATGTCCCTAAGTTCCAGAAGCTCCTATTTGCCAGTAAGCACCACCAGGGCAAGAGGCTTTAATTTTCTCTAATTCATGAAGCAAATCAGCCTGGCCAATGGCCAATTTTAGAGCAGTAGCTCAAAGCTAGCTGACTCCATCACAGTACATTACACTGTGCTAAACTTGTGCTAAATCAGAAGACTTTCTCTGAAATTATGAAAGTTTCCTACTAAGAAATAGTAAATAGGAATAAAAAAAAATCCAATATATAAACAAATCAAAAATCCCCCTAGCTAAAGGACTGTATGCAACTGATAGATTGTAAAAGCTATAAATTATATCTACAGTGGTGACTCTTAAGCAATATTTGTCTATAGTTTTAAAAGGTTAAGCATTAAAATATGTTGAATTAAATTCTAATTAACTGTGGGAAGTCTTGCTGCAAGATGAGTGGGGTGAGAAACAATTGACTTATTACAGAGCTTGAAAGAAAGCAATGAAGAAGGAATGAAGGCCCTTGAAGTTATTATTAGGTTGCAAAATTTGTAAACTCAACACTATCTGTGAGCAATCCAATTTAAACCCAATTCATATCAATTTTAAGTGATTTCTTTCCCATATAAAACTAAATCAATGAAATATTGAACTAAATTAATAAAAGTGTCCATACGGGAAGTTGCACAGTTTTAAACAAAAGATCTCTGAGAATGACATCATCAAAAGCAGTGCAGCTCATGTGGAACCAAGCGATAAGATCATCTGCTGATGAATAGGAATAAGAGACACTGTAGAGACAAAGAATTATTTGATCAGTTTGCACACAATCTGTTCTATTTTTGAGTATGTGGCAGAGGCCCTAAATGTTATCCCCGCTCTTTGGAAGTCCTTTTGCAAAACTCACTGACATTGGTAAGGACAGCAGTGGGCCCCTGCTATTGATTGCTTCCTCCTTTACAAGGCCACAGGCAGGCTCCCAGTAACCTAATGCAAACCCAGATCCTAAGAATATCTGGCTGAATAATGGATGAACTGTGACACACACACACACACACACAATACACACAGAGTGTATAACCACAGTGAAATCTCTGAAATTTCATTGGTAACTCTATTAGGCAGCTATAGTCTAATTGCATTAGAGTGGGTGTTACTTGCTGGGCTTAATTTTTCTTAGAAAGGCCGTCTGCCAATCCTCACTCTCCTGTGTTACAATTCTGGACTTACACATCCAGACTTAAAACTTCCAGGAAATCATCACAGATGATGGAATGGCGTAGCAGTGTCCTCTCATTACCAAATTTCTATCCCAGATGGCTTGGCAGTAACACTCCTCCAGGCCCTGCTGTCAGACAGGCGCTTCATCTGCATTACCTCTATCCCAGGCTCCTGGACTACCTTCCAGCGCTGCTTTCCTGCACATAACTTCCACCAGGCATTTGTTCTCCCTATCCTTCACCCCGCTGGAGCAGGATGGGGACAGCTGCCTGCAGCAGTAAGGAGGCAGGGCAGCAGATGTGGGACAAGGAGCCTCTTGCTGCACGAGCGGTGGCCTCGGTTCAGCGCGGAGACGCGGCACCGGCGGCATCCCCAACCCAACAGCGGTTCCTTGGTGCCCCGAGGTTCTCTGTGGGTAAAATCTATACCCGAGTGCATCCAGCCAATTGTTCTCCTTGCTGAGCATGAATTTCTTGGTGCTTTAATTAATTCACCCCCAGCGCCAGCGCCGCGGAGTTTGACGCGCGCTCGAAGAGCCCGGGCGTGTAATTAGCGCGATGGAACAAAGACTAATGGACTGATGGGAACCGTGGGCTGGAAACAAGCAGGAAAAGACAAAAGTAGAATTTTAGTGAGGCAGACAAATCTAACTGGAACTCATTCTGGCAAAGGCTGTCACTGCACAATACATATATACGCACACATTTTCTTTTTTTTTTAATCTTCACTCATTTCCCTGAGTGTCCCGCAGGATTTGTGGTTTGAAAAATTACTTCTTTGAGTTTTAAGTTGTACCTGGAGTTGTATTTAAAAATTACGTCTAGTCATATTTGTATTTGGCTTAAGAACACTTGGGGCAGTTGGGAAAAGAAAAATCATAGTTTTCATTTGCTTTGGTTCTTGAAAAGCTGCTTTATGTACCCTATGCAGCAAGATGAAAACCTAAGAAAAAAGGGGAAATTAAATCACAGCAATAAATAATGAAGGCATTTCTTTGACTTACCCAATAAATGTGCCAGTCCAGATAAATGAGAAATGTGTATATTGTGTTAGTGTCCTTCTTAAATATTAATTTTTTTTTTGTCTCCCTTCTCTCACAATTATTCTATATTGGGGCACAACCTTCCAGGTAGTTCTTTTTAATTCCTAAAATCAGACATCAGGAATGCAAGTTTTCGTGTGGTGCTGGTTTTCTGACTTTATGGATCTGGCCAAACTTCTAATTTATGGAACTAGTATGTTCTGGCATGAACTTTTCTAAAATAAATGAAGGGTAAATATAGCACCAATTTTGCATCAAAAAAATCCCTTCCTAAACTTACCAGGAAACTGAATGGTTTGAGCCAAACATAGTATTGTAAAAATTTTGGTCAAATTTTTAATGCAGAATTAATCTACTATAAAAAAAAAGTGAAGAAGTCAAATTAAACCTGAATTAGATTAAAAAAATTCCAGAGAACATTATCAAGAAGTACAGTGACATGTTAATGGTTTAAATTATAGCATTTTTTCAATCATTTATCTATCTTTAGGCTCCACAATATAAAGCAGTGAGAAAAAAAAATAAAAGAAAGGGAAAATTGATGCTTTGGTCTCAGATTCAGATCAAAGACTTTCATGCTGTACATCTTAAATAAGTGGCTAATAACTACAGGATAGTCAAAGATGTCATCTACTTATCCCATGACTACCTGAAGTGTTCCCCTTTGCACAGAAAAAATATTTACTGCATCTATGAAAAGCTGATTTCAGGCAGCTACTGGGACCTCATCTGGAATGTGCTAATTGGAAAGAAATGTGCATACAAATGTCCCAAAAACCCAGATGATTGCCTTGATCAGCAGTCTAGGTAATTAGGACTCTATTTCTGGGGTTTCATCATTTGGAATGTAGCGTTGTAGTGTTGTCACCAATAAAGAAAAATTAAAAAAAAAAAAAGGAACACTCAATCTGATATTACATGTGGAATTCTTTGTATCCAGATAAATCTATCTGCATTTGCTTTGCTATTGCTTGTAAAATCTTTACATTTCTTAAGATATACATTCACTTTCAGGAAAGAGGGCAACATTTTCACACTCAGTTCCCTACAGAAATCCAGGCTTTTGTAGAATTAAAGAAACAGAGAACAGGCGCAAATGAACAAAAGGGGTCAAAGCATGAGGATTTTTAGATACATCTCAGAGAACAAAATCTGTCCAAATGGGAATAAACAAACCTTTCAGTGTTGCAGGCCTTTCAAAAGGTTTCCCACATCTGATTCATGCTGACAAACTCACACGAGTCTCTTTTCTGTGTTCAGCACTACAGTAAAATCCCAAATAATATCCAATTTAAGAAAGAGCTAGTGTCAGCTGCCAATCAACACAAGTTCTGCTTTACTATGTATCCAATTTATTCTCTAAGAAGAGCCCCAGGTGTACTTTCCTGCTCACTTTATTTTGTATTTTTCTTGCACTGCTGCAGCTTGGTTTTATTTGTCTTTTCCCGTCTGCATGAAGCTGTTGCAGGGTGTTCACATCCTGCACTGTGCACATGCAGCACAGTGGTTCCTGTTGGTGTTCCAGAGCTCTTCATTATTGTCAGCATCTCAGCACATGGTGATCTTACCACAGGCTGCCAAATACTCTTTTTCATGTGCATAGATTTCGTACCCAAAGGCAAGTGCTCTTGTTACTTAATAAAATGACTATTATAATACTACCTTACATTTATATAAATCTCCTTTTATCCAAGATCCTTAAAATATTTTATGGTTTGCTTTGGTGTTTATTTTTTTTCCTGGCTATGAATTTTTCTATCTGCCACTGAAACAAACCCAGCTCCTTTTAATACACAACATATCCACTTACCAGCACAAAGCAGTGCTACACCATTTTGGCACAGGAAGCTGTGGATGTCCCATCCATGGAAGTTTTCAAGCAAGCTGGTCTGGTGGAAGGTGTCCCTGCCCACGGCAAGGGGTTTGGAACAAGATGATTTGAAGGTCCCTTTGAACATTAACAATCCTATGAATTTAAACGTGTCTGTATGACTACAGCAGTTACAGAAAGCTGTGTCACAAGCATCCCAGTGAAAAAGCACAGCAGGAAAACATTATAAAGTACCAGTATGGACCAATTTGCTGCTCCTATGGTCACTGATACCAAGAAAATGAGGTCACACGTCTGGTGAGCGGATTTAAGGGGAAATCTGAGGTATTGCTTGCAAAAACAGATGAATAGAACTCAAGAGTAAAGACAGCAGTACCTCAGATGCTAAGGTTCACTTTTAATCCTCATTATATCCCAAAAACTTAAATGCTAAAACAAGGAATTTCAATTAAAATATGGGAGAAGCAGGTGACCTGTTACGCATACATGCAAACTAAACCAGCTTTTGCCTCTCTAGCTTCCAACTAAGAGAAGGTCCTGACATGATGAGAACTTGTTCTCTATTTACCTCCATGATCAAACTATCCTAATGGCTTATAGTAAGTTTCTTACTTTCACATAACCTTTTTCAGTGCTTTGATTTAGAGATTGAAACTCCACAACACAACCAAGTGGTACTATTTCTCATAAGTGCTGTAGCAAAGGCTGGTAAAGGAAGGGAGAAGATGATATCACAATATTTCCACAAAAGATATTGCCATGCTGTAGGGAAAAGTTCAATTTTTCTATGCACTTCATCACCTAGAGTTATAATATCAGCTGTTTCTTGGGAGGTTCATTTGCATTGTGCCACAGAAAATGCTGCTCACTTACAAAATAAACATAGGGCATCATAAGCTTAATTTTAAAATTTGTTAAATTTTGGATACTTTTTCATCGAATCTCCTACCTAACAAATAGCAAATTTTTTGTTTTTCTAAATATGTGTGCAGCATGAACCCTTGAAGCTCTGTATGTGCACATCAACACATCAAGGACAGCACATGACTCTAAGTTTCCTTCAATAAGTTGTTGTTTTGTTTTTTTTTTCTTTTTTAAAAAGGCTGTTATAATATTGGCCCAGTTCTTATCTCTTGCAGACAGTAGCCCAAATCTTCTCTCTTACACAAGTCCAATCTCACATTGATTTCAATGGGTTTCAGCAGAATAAATGAAAAGAGAATTTGGCCCCTAATCTCTGACTCTATCGTATAACTAGTAAGTGTTTGGCTAAGATTAGATTTAAAGATATCCCCGGAGGATAATTCAAGGACTCCAGAACCTTTATTTACACCAAAGTCTCTTTCCTTTGGGGCAAACACAAAACAAAAGAAAATGTCTTTAAAGGCACTATACTCCTTAAAATCAGGAAAACTCTTAACTAATTTGCTGTTTCTTTTCCTACATCATTAACACAAAGAGAAAATATTTATGTTCTAGAACAGAATTAGGTGTTTCCTTTTCTGAAGTCTTCTTTCAAAAATGTGTATGTGGATATACAGGATTGTCCCAGCAAAGGAAATAACTTTCTGGTTCTCTTTAATCCCATGTACAATATAATTGGAAACAGCAAGTGCCTCCTTACACATTAATCGACAATGATTTTCTTTTTACTTCTTTGGAGCTGGTTGTTTAAAAATCATGGGCATAATTTCTCTTGTGGGCTATTGTGTGCTACAGGTAAGCAGTTTATGAGCTCAGGGATGAGACTTTTTTTGAAGCTTGGTCTGTATACACAAGGTAAATTCCTACAGCCTCAAAACCCTCAGTACTTGCAAGGACAGTAAGTTTAAATGCTTGTTCACCATTGAGGAGGTGGCTTATTAGCCTTTGTTCCACTTTATTCTTTCTCCCTTTAAATCGACTGAGACTTGCAAATGAGCAAGAATTAATCCCCACAAGCAGAAGTCACCAAGGAAAAAAGGACTTTTTAGGATTTCACAGCCATGTGGCTGCTTACTGCTGGCTTTTTAAAGGCAAGCACAACACCCCTCATGCTCAAACAAACAAAAAACCACCAGAAAATAAATTCAAGCATATTTGACTGCCTGAATTCTTTAGTCATACACCACCACTTGATTTATATTATGAAATATTATGAGGCGAGAAAAAAACGACTGTGATTTCCATCCAGCATAGATGAGAAGGTCAATAAAGATCATGACCATATTTCCAGATTTTAGGAAGTTATTCATCTCAAAAAATGCAGAAGATAATCTTTTTTATGAACAACAAAATGCCCAAACTTTGAACTCGATGCAAAAAGGACCAAGAAATAAAAAGCAAATGGCAATTCTGCAATCATTTTTCTAATAAAATTACACTGAAAGGCAAAAAGAGCAGGCAAGTACTAAGAGTAGGGGATCAGTGAATTAAAACAAGTCCCAGGATTGGCGGGCAACTCAGAGCTACTTTTGCAAGGCTCCTTGTATTTAGATTTTTAATCTATTATTCCTCTGGAAAGAAAATGTACCCCGGGTTTAGGAGCCTGCAGAAATGTAACTTTTGAAGAACACTCTCAGCAGCTCTGCTCTCTCCCAGCTCTCCAGGGAAGGCTCTGCTCAGGGCCACAGGACCAGCTGCCAGCTGAAGGTCTCCTGCTCCCTTTCCAATTTACCTCAGGCCGCGCTGGCAGGCCTGGCACACATTTAATTAGCAAATGGCTGGGGCTGTAAGGGATGCCACAGCCTGACTTGTCTGCTCCTGTCCCTCTGTGAGCCTCTCAGCTTAGGAGAACGTTTCAGAGCTGCTTCTCAGGAGGGCTTCGGCTCGAATCCATCACCGCTGGCCGTGCCAGGCGAGTCTGGGCTTTGCCTGCAGGGCAATGCCCTGACCCTGCTGACAGTCACACCCTGGCCAGGGACAAGCAGCAGCTGCTGGCACCTCAGCTCACCAGAGATGCAGCTTTGGCACGAGTCTCAGCAATCTTCAGCCCTGGGAGGCTCTGCTACCATCCTTCTGTTGCACCACCCTTGCAAATAAGGGGATGTGATACCTGTCTGCTGCTCCTCCTGCTCTTCTCCTCTTAACTTGTCCTTCGCTTCTTCTCCAGGCTCAGCTCTGAAGTCTACTTTTTTTTTTATTTTTTTTTTATTTTTTTTTTTTACATTTGTATGGACTCCAAAAGCTATTCCTAAAAGCAATTTCCACAGAAATAAAACAATTCCAGCTTATGCCCGCATGCGAGATCAGACTCACTGCACAATTACAGGGAATTGCACTCTGCCAACACTGTTAAATTGAGGACCTCTTGTTTCCTGGCTCTGCTACTGTTGGCCAGCTTATGTTCCTACTGCTTTGCTTCCATCTGTGCTAACAACAGAATCCTTTTTGATTAAAATGTTGCTGAGTTATACTGTGAAAGTTCATTTGAAATGTGCACTTTCCTCCTTTAGAAACACTCCTCCTCCATTTGGATACTTTTGTGAGTTGCACCTCCAGCCTGAGTTATTTCAGAAAGGGGGGTGGGGGGAAATAGATATTTTAATTAATATACAGTTTTACAGTTTAATTAATATACAGGAGAAACAAGCTCTGGATGAATAGTTTTTTTCTATTACGTGTGTATATATATTGGTTAGGGTTTGACTGGTTGGTTGTTTGACTTTTCTGTTTGATTGGTTTTTTACAATACAGATAGTTAACAAAAATTTCTGAAAAAATGCCTGGAGGAGAGTGCAAGTGAAGAATATCCATCGATGGGAATGTGCAGATTCTGATTTCAAAACTTTCTGAAATTTAAAAAATAAAAAAATAATCTCACTAAAGATCTTTTTAAGTGAGACCCCCAGAAGGAACTATACCTAAGTAAATAGAAACTGAGGTCCTAAATATTGGATTGACTATATTTTCTGAAGAAATCTAAGGACACTGTGGTCTCTACAATAAACCTTTTTTTTTTCCCCTTTTAAATCCTCAGGAACATATACCTTTCCCCACGTTCTGAGCAAGGCTGCTGGTTGCATGGTCATACCAGTTTCTAATGAAGCCATGCTAACTGGAAATCCATATTTAGGTATGTTGTGCAGCAGGTAGGGACATACCTTTTGTCATGGCAAAGACTGTAAAGTCTATTTCCCAATTAAAGGAGAAAGGATAAAAATGTATCATATTAAAACAGGGACTAATAGGGAAATTACCAGAGGAAATTAAGATAAATTAGTAATTAATTAGACTGTAATTAGGAGATAATTAAGAAAATTAAGGAATTTAGGATGTACATTATATGTTCTAGCTAAAACAATAGTTCTAGTTCAAAATCTAATGTCATTAAGCACTTTTGTAATTCTCTGGGACACGTTTCAGATACTGAAGTAGCAAAGTTGGCATTTTCAGGTTGGCCTTCAGCCAAAACAATATCTCTGTGTTCAAGAATAGTGGATATATTCTTCTTCAAGCCGAGTTGGATCTGTTTCTTGGGAAGTGTTCAAAATCTGGGGAATGATGCAATTCCTGCACTGCAAAAAGGATCGGGTCTGAGTCCAGGGTTGAAGTGCCTTGAAGTAAATGAAGCCAAGCCAGGGTTTTTGGTATTTTGCATCAATCTTGCTGACAGCAGAGAATATTAATGTAAGAGATGGTGGTGACAAACAGAAAACATTCCTGTTTGTAAGTAAGATCCTGTTTTTTTCATTTGACTCGAGCGTGCTGGTGCCACTCAGATCTAACATGTGCTTGGAATATTCATTATTTAGCATGCTGCAGTTCAGCCCAGGTACAGTCAAGAGCAGGTATTTTGAGCAGTTCAGAGCTTGTGGGGCCAACCTAACCACGCTTTTGTATCAAGCTCTTACCCTTTTGCAAAACACAAAACTCCATCCACAGAGTGGGGAAAAGTCTGTTTGCAACAGCTCTGCGACACTGGACTTCAGCTATTCCAAAGCAATCCATTTTCTGACACACTTAACCAGGAGTAAATTTAGGTTTCAAATTATTAGGCTCAAATTAGCCTCTCTGCCTGTTATTCCCATCTGATATGAATTCTTCTTAGACCATAAAGCTACAGAGCTAAGGCCTGATTAAAAATAAAAAATGAGCATAGGTTATTTTCTCCATGATGAAATAGCTCTCTGTCTTCAATGAGTATTAAACACGCAATTATGTTTGAAGACTGATGTCAGATAAGTGCTGAACTTCTGTTCAGGAAGTGCTATATCTTTATATTCACTAGGTACTGCTTTGAGCCACAGGCCAGCTTCAGGAAAACTGTCCTTGCTGCTGATAAAGAGGATTGATTAGTTTGTGGGATATGTCTGGGAGGTATCCTGAGGAAGGATTTTTGTTTTTGGTTTTGTTCTATAATTCTCTTCCCGCCCTCTCTTTCATCAGAAGTACATAAAAATATATATAATACATGAATATAAAGAACCTATTATTTACCTGGCATTAATTACCTGGATAGAAAACACACAAAAGAAATCTGTGTAGGAACCACAGGAGTGAGCCACTAAAACACAATCATCCTTTAAATAAATATAACGACACCACAATAAATATAACTACACTGCAATAAATAGCAGCACATGCACTACAGTCACAGAGAAGGAGTAGAATAATATGTTCAATTGTAAATCACTGTGCATGGAAATTTAGGCAGGCATAATACAATTACCCGATTGGAGGTCAAATGCAATTTCACAGGGTGAATAGCAGACTATGACCATGTATCTGTTTAATTTTTTTTAATTTCAGAATGATACAGCTATTATTTAACATTCTGAAATATATTTAATTTTTCATATGCTATTCTGATGAACACAGTTAATTAATATAGCAGACAAATGTAATTTGCATAATTTTCACAAGTAACACTTTAGTTAATGTTTGGAGTTTTTTATTCCAGCCCCACATTTAAACTAAAAAAGGAAGGGTACAAAGTGAACAGAGAGCATTAATCAGAGTAGTCACCTGAAATCACAACAGAACTACCTATAATTATAATGGAAATAGATTAATTTTCTGGAGAGGAACAATACTATAAGTAACAGAGACGGGACATTAGAATTATTTTTCCAACAAATATATATACATATATATAAATGAAGAAAACTTCAGAGATATCTACTGACCTATAAATCCTCCATGAGATATAAGAAACAAAACAAATTCAAATTAGAGAGTCCAGGTTTTAACTTTCAAGTCCACAGCAATTATCTCTCCAAGAGTTCTGGTTTCTGGTCAGTCCCAAGCTGGGTCTTGCAAAAATGAGGATCTTGCTCTTTAAGTCCTTTCTCATGTTAGTGTTTACTGCCTACATTCTTTATGTTATTTACTGATACTCAGAGTTCTGTTTTATTCCCTTGCCTTGAAGACCTTGATTCTGTAATGCACACAAGAAACGAGTTTACAAACAAAATGCCAGTGTTTTTGAAAATGTGAATTTTTTTCATCATGTTGATTCAGAGTCAGAAGAACAACTCTAAACAGAGGTGCTTGGGTCAGTTTTACCTCTGAGACATTGCCCTAAACAAATCAACATTCAGAAAAATGTTTCCATCCTTCCATTGGCCAGTTTCTGTGTTTGCTTTCAAAACCAACTAAGAATAAAAAAGTCATTATTATTGAAGATGAGGTTTTAACTGGTCTTTTAGAGGCTTACATACATACCTGATTTGTGGTATGCAGATTGACACAAATAGTTATAACTCGCAAAATATAGTGCTTATCACAGAAAATTACATATATTGTTCATCACCCTAAAAACTTTTTGTACTACCCCCATAAATACAATGTTTCATCACTAAGACACTGAGTTGGATCAGTGCTGGCTCTTGCTGAGTTCTGCACTGCATACCTGTCTCATTTTGTTAGTTTAATAAACTGGTTCCCAGCTCAATCCCACAATACAGTATGGTCTCTGCTTAAAAAAAAAAAATAAAAAATTAACAATATGATTCAGCTGATACATATTTTAGAGCCATTCATCCATGGAGTACTTAATGACTTCTTTTGGCCAGGAATCAGCAATGAGCAGCAGTGTGAAGCAACATTTTCTGCTGCATTGCTTTTGCATGGTGAAGACTGGAAACCAATTAAAAATACAGCTCGGTTTCATTAATTAAAAAAATTCTTTGGAAAAAAAACACATTTGCTGCATTCATCAGCCATTCCTTGGGTGGGAACATGTATGCTGCACACCTGAAACACATCTAGGCCAGGCCAGTGACACACTGGTGCCTCTGGCCACATTGTTTTTTGAGGCTGTCTGGAAATTAAAGATTTTTTCTTCTGAGTGCAGACTGATAACATCATTGGAGTCACAAGCCTACAAATAGGAGGTGAACTTGGCAGCATCCAAACTGAAAAGCATAGGGTGAAATTTATGTTTCCTCTATGTAGCCTAGCTGTTCAAAGAGCTGAACGTGCTGGCACCAGTCCAGCAAAGCACTTAGAGGATGGTTGGGACTCCTGACGTGCCAAGAGCTCGCCCCAGCCATCAGGGCTTTGCTGAGCTGGGCCATGAGAACACAGCACCCTGTAGGGCAAAACCCACCCCAGATAAGTGCAGCTCCTTCTGGTACTGGCTGACAGCAGGAATGGTGCTGACCTGCCCACAGGGATAGCAGGAAATGAGGTGGCGTAGCAGGAAAATGAGGAATTCTTACCATGGGAACTTCACCTACGTACTGTGGCTTTCAATATAGATGTCATTTCACTTGGTTCTCCTGCCCAACTATTATTATTATTATTATTATTATTATTATTATTATTATTAGTCTCCTTTTTTACTTAAAGCATTTTTCCAATTGCACTGATCAATAGTTGCATAGCAGGGCTTTGGCCACTGAAAGAGGAAAGGTTGGTCTCTGAATAAATCTGCCCTTGAAACCTCATTAGCACCTTGTGTGATTGGTTTTGTTGGTAATGAGCTTGCACTACATTAGTGAGAAAAAGAAAAAACAAAGTTTAAATTCTGAACAGCTCAAACTATGAACTTTTCTAAGAGGTTTACTTATGAGATCCTGGGAGATTTTTTTTTTCTCCATGTGGAAACTGCAGGGGCCAGCACCTGGATACATTGCTTGCATGCTTCTTTATGGTTTTCATTAGTAACAACCTACCCCAGGTTTGAATGTGATGAAAGATTTCAGGGTTTTAATTCCTTAAATACAATATCCAGCTTTACATCTAAGAGCATGCATACTTTTTAGCATGAAAGCATCTAAAAGGATGCTTATTAATGGGGAAACTGAGCCTCAGAACAGAGGACCCACCTTATTCATCCCAAAATTTCTAAAGCCCTGAGGGAAACACTGAGAAGAAGATTCCACTGAGGAATTCTTTCCTATTTCCATTTGACAGTTTACTATATATTTTTTTTTTAATTTAGACCACTCATCAAATCTTTGACATTTAGAAAATGGCTTTTCTACAAGACTAACAAGTTAAGATCTTAAGCTAAAAACCTTGTGTGAAAGCAGAACACTTTCTCATCTTGATGCTAATAACTTGCTAGTAAAAAATCAAAAGAGAAATTCAAAAGGAGTATAATCTGAAAATAAAGATGGGAAACAGATGATTTCCTAACAGCAGGAAAAAAGCAAACATGAATGGTTTCCTAATTTCACATTATGTTTCACCAGGAACCCATAAAAAACAATAATACCATTAGTATATTTTAAAGAAAAAATTCTATCAAAAATCACTCTGAGTACAGTCAAAGTCTCCAGTTTTCTGCTTTAGGGTGTTCCTAGTTCTTGTGAGATATTTTTTCTGTCACATTCAAGTATGTAAATCAAAGTTTTAATCTGAAAGCTTGTTATTTTTGTAGTGATTTTCTCTCTTGACTTCCCTCCTACATATTAGCCTGCCTCTTCATCATAAGGTAACTTTTAATTTTCCTTCCACTTCTCTTTCTCCTCTAATTCCACTATTTCAGAATAATGGAGCTCCCTCTCCCAGTCTTTCTGCTAATCATTTAAAAACTAACTTGTCAGCCCTAACATAGCTCTATTCATTCATATATCAGCCTGGCCCATAAAGATATTTATGTAGATATTTTATAGGTATTAGCTATCAAAAAACACAGCCAAAAACCCTAGCAAAATAAATGATAAATCAAGTGTTGCATATCAAATCTGCAGCTGCTATTCTTTGACTCTGCTTGTGCAAGTTTGCTTCAATGCCATTAAGAGGATCTGCCCCCTGCTCTCTATTTCAGTAATTTCTCTTCATTAATATCTCTAATGGCATAAGTAACCAAGAAGTTTAAAGGGTTCTGCCTCTTTTTTTTTCTTGTCTTCATTAAGTGTAATTTTAGATGAAACCAATATCTGGAGCCAAAACATATTTTTGATAGAAGACAGAGTTACTTTCATTTTTCCCTTCATCCCTGCATCCTCCTCCTGTCATGCTCATACCTTACTCCCCACTCCTACACATATATTAACAAGATTTATGGGACAGACAGCCCCAAAAATCATTTCTAGAAGAAACTCCCCTCTATGAAATTAAAATACTAAGAAAAAAAATCACTTCTATCCTTTAAAGACAATGATGCTAGGAGGGAATTCTTTTTTTTTATCCTTTTTTTTTCAGTAAGGCTGACTACTTGCATATGATTTGCAGAATTCTCCCTACCTTCCAAACACAGACACAGGATATAAATTCATATCTTTATGCCACCATGAGATGGCTTAATGCCAGGTGCTTCACAAAGTCCACAGT
Source organism: Chloebia gouldiae (assembly GCA_003676055.1). Taxonomy (NCBI): domain Eukaryota; kingdom Metazoa; phylum Chordata; class Aves; order Passeriformes; family Passeridae; genus Chloebia; species Chloebia gouldiae. Next base: position 1,724,569 of record QUSF01000048.1, on the reverse strand, counting down.
CTTATATCTCTAAGCAACCTGTATATGAAAATAAAGTTTTCATTCACCTGATGACACTTCCTGCTACAACACCGTCATTTATTTTCTCTAACTTTTAGCTAATAATAAACAGAAAATAGAAATTATTTTTGAAAATACAGTTGCTCAGTGGTTGTATAAAACACATATTGCAGTGGTAGAATGGGATGAGTGCAGAAGAATGTACTTTATTCAGTGCAGCTGAGAAAAGTAATAGAAAAGTTCAGCCTAGAGGAAAGAGAGCCTTGATGGTTTCCATTACTCCGTCAGTCTTTTCCAACCTGCTACCCCTGAGCCATAACTCACCTGCAGACAGATCAGTGAGACTTAATTGTCACACATCTTTGTCTCTGCAGAGGAACAAAATCAGAGAGAGGCTCACAGAGAAGAAAAAAAAACAAAAAAAAAAAGAAAAAAACAACGCACCTAAATTATATATACAGCAAGGCTGTAAATCAGCCTTCCCTTCTGTTTCTACAGACTTACTTCCACCACCAGCTAGGTCACAGTCAGGTTAGTACTGTGAAGAGACAGAGCTTCCTCCCTTGGCTCAGAACCTCAGCTGTATGTTGGCTTGATTTAGTCATTTGATTATTAAAAAAAAAAAAAAAAAAAAAAAAACCAAAAAACAAAAAAGAAGCCTTGGCGTATGGCACACTGTAACTTTAATTTCCTCCAATAAAAAATGTAAAAGCTTATTAAAAAATTCTCATTCTGCTCCAGAGCCCCGAAACTAAATCATTGATTTCATAATCTTTAAATTTTAATTAAAACTAAACTCTCTCGAAACAAATTAGAAATACATAAATATCATGTGTTAAGAATACCAAAGGATTGTTCTGACAAGGTACCATGTCAGTCCCCCTGTCTCTGTGGATGCAGCATGGTACATAAATGTGGTTTGAGGATTCCTCAGTCCCAGCTTTAGTTCATGATCAAAGGAGCTTGTCAAGTAAATGTCACAAAATTGTCACTGCATTAAAAATGAACGTAACTTTTTCTTATTTATTTTTTTTTTAATTGGCTGAGGTTATTGCTATTAGAAACTATTAAATGTTCCAGAACCCACCAGAGAATGCACTTGAACAGAAAGCCCTGTTTCCCTGTGTGCTGTGCTCAGCAGGCTCTTGTATTTGGTTTTTGTGGGGAGGATAATGCCCCAAGGGGTGCTCCACCATGACAAATGCCAGGAGAGTCTGCCTGGGAATAATGGGAGTAATGAAAACACTTTTTCCCCCCCACCCCTCACAGACCACTCATCAAGTTTTAATTCTTATCTATCTGACACATAGGAGGAAAAAAAAAAAAAACCTAACACAAAACCCAACCCTGAATATTATTTTAAGTGTAAAATGTTTCCACTGCCATGTGTATTTCACAACATTTTACACGTAGAGTGGTAACAATCTTTGAATTGTTTTACAGAATGACAAGGAAAACAGTAAGAAAATTTGTAATTTTTAACTTAAAAATACCAGAAAACTCAGAGAGGACTGAAGGTTCAGTGAAAATTTCCACTACAAACTGTTATATACCTGGAACATGCAGCTTTATGGAGACAAGAATTATTTTAATGGACTTCTTTGCTTCAGCAAAAGCTTGGCAAGCTAAGAACCTGAGCAAGTTTGAATCTCTGGAAATGATGCTTTGCATTTATTGTCTTGGTTTCCTATGTTGCCAAAATCTGCAGACAAACAAAACATATTTTTGGTGAAGATTTGCTGTAAAGGTACCAAATAAAATAATTGTGAACAAAATAAGTATATGTTCAACAGAAGATATCCCAAGGAAATACTCACCAGCTCTCCTTAGTATTAGAAAAGAAAATAATTCCAGATTCTTCTGCTAGCTGCTCAAATATTCTCTAATTTCTGTAGGGAGGGCTCATTCAACTCAGTCCCCAGCCTTTACCTGGGAGATTTTACTGGGTGCTGATTATTTTTGAAACCTTTTGGAATGCTTTAGGAAACAGCTCTTAAACTATTTCCAAGACTAAAGTAGGGTGAAATACTGTTTCAAATACACAATTTTGTAACCGGTGCCTTGAAAAGCTTTAGCATTTCTAGTTGAGAAGCTCAGACCTGAAACTTGGGATTGTCTCTCACTACAAGGACTCGTCTTTTGCTGGATGGGGGGAACAGCAAACGCTAAGGGCATGCTCAGGCTTTGATCCCACTTTACATCTGCTCAGTATTTTGGCAGGTGACCTCTCCAAAGATCCCATCTGCAGTGACCTGCTTGCAAGAGTGGAATTCCATCCGTGGCTGCGGCAGCTAGATGCCACTGTGGCACAAAGCACTGGAAATGCAAGGGAAGATCCTTTTTCCTTCCCTTCTCTCTGTCTGCCAGGCACACAGGAGGAAGCTGAAAGCAGCCAAGCTTGCACACAGACAGGACCAGGAACTGGACAGGTTCAGGAGCCTTCGTGCAGGGAAAGGTCAGGATTCGAGAGGGGTCTGTGCTGTGAAGGAATGAGAGAAGGAACTAGGCTCAGTAAAATACTGAAAAAAAATAAGCCAGGATTATGATTCTGTGAATTAGAATATAAAGTGAGCAAGAGCCAGGGAGTGGCTCAAGATATTGTGATTTCATACTGCAAAGTGAACAGGCAGGAAAGGAAAGAGAAACCAGGTCTGAGTCCAACATTCTTATTTCTATACAGAGCAGAATAAAACCTGAGAAATTTGGTGCCAGATTATTTGTCTCCTGAGAGTCTGCTACCTTAATGACATAGAGATACATCCTGTAGATCTTGATTAGGCACAATTGTTCTGCTTACTATTCAAATATTCAAAAATGGAATGAAGAATGGAAGTGTGAAATGAAAAAGCAAGCCAAATCTCAGGCTCCTGTTTGTTCCATGCCTGGCAAAAAATAATTCCTTCACTTGCATTTTCTTCTTTTTGCTCCAAAGAAACCCCTGTATCATTAATCTGTGTAATGTTTCACATGATTATTTAAATGAACAATGAAAGTCTTGTACCTGATGTGATAAATTTTTGAGTAGCTTATTCTATACGTGAGGGACAATGAAGAAAGAAATTGTACAACATATCTTACCTCTGTGAAACACTAAGTTGTACCATAAAAACAGCTGAAAAGAATCTGAAAAGCTGCTTTACTCTATGCAAAAAAAAAAAATGGTAACCTCTGATAAATGTGCCCCTGAAGAGAAATTAAACATCTTGCCTTAGAGCTGCTGTCATAGCCTGAACTTCTTGTAAATACTATTTATCTGAGGGAGAGAGCCTGAGTCGCTTTATAAAGCTAAGCCATTCAGCAGTAGTACCCCTCCAGTTGTCCTTGACAGCTATATTTTTTCATTACACTTATTTGCTTGGATTTAGAAGCTTCAGTGTTTTGATCCTTATTACTGCAGATCTGTAAAAATGACAAAAATACCACAGCATAAATTACCAGAAATTGAAGAGATGGAGTCTGATGATTTCTGCTGATTTAAATTTTCAGCACTGCTCTGGAAATATAGGAGAAACATTTAGTTGAGTCCTCCCTTCTACACAAATGACTGTAGAGATGAGGCAATAGAAGCTGTGCTGGAAAGTTATGTTGATCACTGGTGGGGCACTTTATTTGAAGGTAAAAACCCCAAAACTATACGTCACTGTTGGTGAAAATATACATACATAAAGAGGAAAGCCACACCCAACCCTTCATTTGCCCCTCTCTCCCTCTTCTTTCTGCAACTTCACAGCCTTTAAACTTTTCCCCACCTTGGTTTTCCTCATTTCAAGAACCAAGGCAGCAGCAGAGCTGGACCATGGTGGTTCACTGACCCATGGGTTGTTACCCATCCCCAGGGACAGGCAGGCTCCTGCTCTGCCACCAGGATAATGCCTCTGCCCCTTCAGGCAGGGGAGAAGGGGTGTCTGACCCCTTGAAGCTTCTGGTGCCACACCAGAGCAGAGGATGAGCTCTGCAGAGAGGACAGATCCCCCTCGAGATGCAGAATGTGACTCAGCTCCCTGCTGCAGCTACAGCCGTGCACACAGAGCATGAACTTCTCCCATCTTGGCCAAATCCAGGCCAGCTGGCTGAGCATCACTCTGCTCCCTGCCCCTCCTGCACTCCCTCAGAAACAGAGTTGATTAGCAGGAGATTTCTGCTGGAAAAGCACTGTCAAACCTTCAGGGATAGGAATCTCTTTTTAGGTTTGTTTTAAGAATTTCTTGCTGCAGAACATGTTATGCTGTCCACATTAGACAGCTTCAAAGTTTTAATGCATTGCAGAGACCTTGAAATTTCAATCTGATATATGGATGCTTCAGCCTGTGCTTCTTCCTACGTCATTATAAACTTGACCTTAATTAACCCTCTTAGTGAAATGGAGTTTGTTGATTCTCAAGGACAATCTCACTGAAAAACAATGTTGCAATATCACTCAAAAGCTAAAGTAAGGCTGCTTTATAAAGGGATTTATACTAATAATCCTTGAATATTAACAGCTTCTTTTGCTGTGTGGTTTATATAAACTTATCTATATAAGCTAGGATTGAGCTCTGTCTTTCTCAGCCTTAAAAAGAAAGTCTAAATTTCCTTTAGAAAAAAACTAGTTATGCTTGGCAAGCACTACACTGATTTGGTAAAAAAAAAATATTAAATGTGATTTAAAATCAAATATAACAGCTTAATTTGACCAGCTGTAAATAAAAAACAAATATCCCTGTCAAACCAGGATATCCAGTAAACACAGTAATTTCTACTGTGACTTACTAATAACAATGTTTGTCCCTTCACACTTTGAACAGTTTTATAGAGAGAAAAATATATGGAGAAGCTCCTTAGGGTGGATAATTTAATTTTAAAAGCCTCAGTGGAAGAGTTTGGTGTGCCAGTAATGGTTGCACTTCTTCATTTGAAGCTCTTGGAACATGCTCAGGGCTGATGGTGAGAAAGGTCTGTGGTAGCATCTGATCTGTATGCCACAAATAGGACATAAGATGACAGCAACCAGTCTTTCACAATTCACTGTAAAGGCAGCATATTCTTTCTTATGGAAATAACTGAGACCACTCAAAACTAAATGGCTTTATTTGTCCAGAGTTTAAAAGTATATGCTTCAGAGCTGATACTCACCCATCTCTGTCCTTACACATCTCTGTGCCTGTCCTCACTTAAAAGAGCTGCAACAAGCTGGAATTATTTCTCAGACTATTTAGAGACTAAACAGAGATTAGTTTAACAATGAAAGTATTCATACAGAGCGTGTAAGTACCCAAAGTTACAAAAAAAATCCAACTGATATTTTCTGAATGGTGAAAAACATTAATACTTTTATGCCCATAAATTACAAACTATTTAATGGACATACAGTACACCTTGCCATGAAGTGCATTTTATCCTCTTGATTCTGAATAACAGTATGCATACATAGTACATATATAGCACAGTATGCATATATGATAAACAAGGAACTTTAAGACTTTTGCATAGTGGAGAACCACAAATAAAAGCTATCATTTACCAGTGGGTTACTGTGCAAGCATTTCTTGCTTGTTGATATTCTACCTTATGTTTTCATCCAGGTCTAGGGTATTTCTCATTCCATTTATTTTTCTACCACTGTGCTGAAGTATCTAAGTAAAAACCTGAATATATAAATATGGTGTCCACTACAAGGCCATATGTTACCATGGAACCTCAGTGGGAGATGAGGGAAGCACTGCACAATATCTGAGCAGATGGTTCAGAGGGTGGTGTTTTGTAGTAGAAGTTTCTAGTCTTCCACCAAAGCCCACTGCAGGGCAGGATGGCCAAAACTCCACATCAAGGAGGAGTTCAGAGCACATAACCAGTCCTCTGCTGCTGGTTCTTGGTTTCTTTTCTGCCTCTGTCAAGGTCGGGATTGAAAGCTCTCAAGACGATATTTCATGTTTGGGCTCAAATGTTTATTATTTCTTATCTATATCACAGTCTTACCAGTCATGAGTTCTTCAGCATTCTACTAACAAGCTACAGAATGGCTATTTATCTTTCTCTACAAGGTCTTTTAAGGCTAAACTATCCAATTAAGAAATGATGCCTAAATTGTTTTTACTTTTAACCCAAAAACTAATCACTCAAAATCCGTGATGAGCAGTTTTCTAACCAATTACACAATACCACCCAAACCCATGAAGAAGAAGGTGAAGAAGGACCAGTCTCCACCCTAAAACCTCCACTTTGCTCTCTATATATTATTACATTCTAAAAACTTAAACTCGAAGATTTCCACTGGGATACTGCACAACTGCTAATCAAGCTACACACCCATAATCCCAGTGCCATCAATCAATTTTGGAAGCCTTCTCCACGGCCTCAGATCAAATGCAGTGTTCTCTGAGGGTCTGTGCCTTTCAGCACAGAAAGTTGAAAATTCTCAGCAGCCAGGGTTCCAACACTCTGACAGCGTTCCTGCACAACTAAGAGCACAGACTGGTAACTTTGGTTCATCCAAAACTCTCACCTGCCCTTTTGCAGAGAATCCTTTCCCTTATGGATACAGCACAGAGGAAGAAAATTCATGCCATTCCTTTGGGTAAGATTCAGCAGGGTAGGGAGAGCTTTCTGTTCTGCCATATGCCCGGGGACCACCAGCAGCTCTCAGTCCCTGTTCCCTTCCCTTGTATTTTCTGTGATTAGAGTGTTCACTCATTGATGATCATGAGACTTTTCTCACTGGAGTTTTCTCTTATATGCCTCCTAATATCAGCTATTTTACTTGAAAGTTAGAAAAAAGTCATTAGACCTTAACTTGTTGATGTTAACGAAGACAGAACTATGTGTTGTTCAAATAAATCTAAAACATAAAGTTAAATGCTTCAATTAGCCTACAGCCAAATGCTAGGCCTGTTTACAAGCATCACCATGTCTAGCTGTCACTGTAAAATCAGTAATCTTTTGCCCAAGTCATGCAGCCATATTAGCACAGAATATGAGTGATTTCTCCCACACCAAAGGTGCACACTATGACCATGACACACGGTACTCAAGTAGAAAAACCTCACTGTTTCTTTTTGGTCTCTCACAAAGCTCTTCCAGATTTTGTGTGTTCACAGTAGCCTGACTAAATTATTTAGGATAAAATAATAAATTTACCTACAGGATAAGAAATGATCAGCTGTCTGAATACATCTTTATTGCAAAGACTTTGTGAATGGAATTGTTTAATCGTAACAAGTTTCCTTAACTGCTCTTCTTACCAGCTCTTCTTAGAATCAAATACTTTACAGGCCTGCCACATATTTGAATTTTTTTAAAATACTGTAGGAAAGAAGAGGATCAAGGCATACTTTAATTTTATTACCATGCCTTTGAAAACAAAGAGAAACAAAAAAATAAACCCAGAACCAAATGAAAAATCCCCCAATGCCAAATCAATTAAATGATGACAGGATTTAGCATGGAGAGCATTCAAAGTCTATTTTATGCCACTGATTTCCTTCTCCACCCTTCTCTTCCCCAGGCTTCACCCTGGGCCATGATCTGCTGACCACTTCCCTGTTGTGTGCACTTATATGTCAGTAAAGGCCAGACAAACCACAACTGAGTGTGATGAAGCTGGGGACTATGAATCTGTGAATTTGTTTCCAGCTCCAGATTTATCATCTTTTTTTTTTTGCCATTCTGGCATAGACAGAGCATATTTTCTCTTTCTCCTATGACATATAACCTTTAGGACCTAGGACTCAATTTTTCAAGTATGTCAAAGTGTTTAGCAATGCTTAAAAAGGTAACATTTTTCTGTGTGGAATAGGAAACTTTTTGATTGATGGCGTTTTTCTGGGATACTTAACCAAAAAAGGAAGCCTGGCAGAGCTGGAAATGGTTAGCTTTTGTTTTTGTTCCTCGTAATATCATATAATTTGTAAAAGCTAATTCTATTTACTTTCTCAAATACCTTAATGCAAGCACCTTCAAGAAAATATTTACTTTTTCTATTTCTTTGTATAAATTAAAAAAAAAAAAGCTGCTTTAAAATCAAAATGATTAAATATACAATAAATGTGGGCAAACAGCTGAGTGTATCTTTCCTATTTTTGCTATTCTAAGATGGAAGAACTTGACAATTTTCCTTAGGTAACAAAGTTTTGACATGATTTATTTTAACCCAACTCTATTTATTTTTGCATGTTTGTAGCTAAGAAAACATGGGGTTGTTTTTTTTCAATTCTAATATCTGTAAGAATTCCATCTGATATATCCAGCACTAAATATACATTTAATTGCATCCAAAAATGATACATTTCCTTTTCAGAATGTTCTAAACATGCAGAGGCTGGCAGACTGAAAATAACATTTACAAATGTGAAGCCCATGCTGTGCTTTCTTTTTTTTTTTTTTTTAACCAGGAAGAAGAATGACTCCTTTAAAATTAACAAAACTCAAGAACATCTAACTTGCTAAAGGTATGAGAATTTCAGCTGATCATTTCCTGAATGATACCTGACTATTAATTTTTTAGCTGAAAGATCATTGACTAAATATTTTACAGAGGGAGAGTACATTCATCATCCAGAATGTGGTGAAGGATTTCTCTTCAATAAATATGACCAGTGAAACAAATGAGGCAAATATTAACTCCTTTAACAGCACTAAAAGGACAGGCAGCATAGGTGAAAAACTTTTGTGGGAATGAGCCTATCCTTATGAAAGCACCTCAGAGGAAAAATGAAAAAAAAAGGAGTGATTTCTATTAATATAACTCAAGCCTGAAGCTGAACAAAGCCTGCAGGAACTAGAGGATGAGGACCAGCACGCTGTGTCCTGCAGATGTGGGCACACACAGCCTAGAATGTTGCATTCTAAAATCGAAATTTCAAATCTAAAAAATCAAATTCAAATTTAGACAAATCTAAATTTCTGTCTTTATTCAAGAAAGTCTTCCCTGTGATCCCAATACTTACTTTGGTTTTGAGTAAGTGTTGTATATACAGGCACTTAGATGGCTAAGAATGAGTTTCAGATTAAAATTATGAAAATCATGTCAGACAATGCAGAAATTCCAGGCAATGCTTATTAATCCATTATTAGAATAAGAACTGCATTATTAATATAGGTTTTCTTCTTGTTAAATAATACACTTCCATCTGTGATACATGGCCACCTAGTGACTAATTTAAATTGATTGGAGCATTTATGTGATACATACTGTTAATTACATTTCACCTTCACCACTTTAACATATTCTGAAACAACTGTCATAAATGCAGCACTGACTTGTGAATGGTGGCAGTGACATGATAAAGACTTGGTGTAAACTGGGATTACAATTATATTAAAACATTATTATGAAAAAGACAAAGACAGCTCCATTTTTTAAAAAGGTGGGCATGCATTCTTGTTTGGAAAAAAAATTAATTAACATACTTAATGAGGAGCATGTTTGCATGCTTTTGTTTTTTAATTTAAACTTAAATTCAAGAAGGAGCTGCTTTTTTTTCTCTTAATATCCCAATTTTCTATAAAATATAAACCTCTTTGATCAAATTCAGCTGAAACCAAGGACTTTTCAGAGTTTGAGAAGTTAGTTCCTTTTGGGAAGTTAGTTCCTTTATCTTCTGTGAGGTTAGGTAAAACTGATTACTTTTTTCAGCAATTCCAAGTTTTATCCTAAACTACAAATACTGACATAGTCCTAAAACACATCCCTATTACTGATGCTGCCATTTCACATGGTTTTTTCCCTTGATTTCTTGCACCACATTTCCAAAAAATGAAAAAAAAAAACAAAACACCCTCCCACCCCGAAGACACCACCAAAATGGTATTTGAAATTGCAAATAGGAATTTGAATTCTGCACATTAAGCTGTCAAGTTATTACATCCATACTGAATGCTCACAGATCTCTATTCAAACACAGAGAGATTAAAATCCAGGCTGCTTATTTTGAATCCTATCATCTTAATTATAGATGCACATTGCTAGCAAATTTGGTTTAAACATACCTTTTCTTCAGAGTGTGTTGTGAAATGCACACAACTGATACTAACCACCATGACTGAAATAAGCAATAGAAATGGGAAACTTATTTATTACCTTGCCCTACCTGATTTTATTGTTGCAATTCCCCTGTTCTCATTAGATTCAAGAACCACACATTTGTACTTGCTAGTGAGCTGAACATGGGCCAGAGAGGTAATTTGAAAAGTTATGATGACATTTGGATTGGTGGTCTCTTGGACTCCTGCTTCCAATAAAATAACCATACAGCAGTGAAATATGAAGAAGGAAAAATATCCAAGACCTCCAGGTGGAGACGATGGAGGAAGATTAAATAAGCATACAACCCCAACAGTTCCTTTTTCATTCCTGACACTTCATGGCATTTGAAGGCCTCTGTATCATTAGCCATGACACAGTGCAATTCCCCTTTCTCTCAAGCTTTCCATGCATTTTCGAGCTCCTTTCTCTAATAAATTTTAAATGTACAATTGTTTTAGAATTGCTTTTTTTTTGGGTTTTAAATTAGGCTTTAGTTTTCTTTTCTCTCATTGTGAAGTTGGTTTATTTCTGGGCTAGTTATGAATGAAACTTTGACAGAGTATAGGAAATTAAATTTGCTACTATGGAGTACAATATTGTTTCCACTATGTATCAAATTTTTATTGTGATACATTCTGTCACATTACCTATTCTCTGTTCATAATTATAAGTTTAAAAAAGCTCTGGTGAGGATGAAAACAAACAGCAACTTTCTCCAGCTAATTATATTTGACCTTTACTTGCTGTGCAGTTTGCAGCATAAAAGTGCTGAAAGTAGCAGGAGTAATCTCAGATAATGGGTGTTGTTCAACAAAGAAAATACTTCAGAAGTTGCAAGTGGTAACAAAAGAAAATGTTTTCTATCACACTGTTAAATAATAACTGTTGTACCAGTTATTATTTGAATCACTACCAGGCTGGGGCCAGTTCTTAATGTGTTTCTGTTTTACTGCTGCATTCCTTCTCTGACACCTGTAACCAGCCAAGACACATCAGTAATCCTCACAATTCATTTCTTCTCCTCTTGGAAAACAAAATACCCTGAAAACTTATTTTCTTATCTATGTTGAATAATAAGATGGCAGGGATGTCTTTCACTAGGCCAGATTGAAATGAGAAATTTTATTTCCTCCTCAAAATATATAAGTGAAGTACTATACAAGAAAAGAACACTACCTTGCTTTTTGATTTCTTGCTTTCAGACTGGATGTTTCATAACTCTTATTATTAGACCAATTAGCAGTTCAAACAGCTCTGACAGCCAGGGACAAAAGGAGGAAACAGGCTTCATTCTCAGCTGGTCATGTTTGGAGAGGTGATGGCCCTGTCCTCTCTGTAAAGAAGAAATGATAGGGTTAACAGACTCCTTGATGTGAAGCTCCAAAATCATCATCAGTCCAGCAGCTGAAATAATTTAGATCATAAAGATTTACAAGTTACAGCACACCTTCTTCAGATCTGGTTTGCATTAACAATGTATTTTTAAACACATACAGATGATACAGAAAATACTACTGGGAATATGGAGACTATTGGAGCAGACTGGTCATAATATTTTCACTTTTGATAAAAGAGTTTAGCAGGTCAGATTATCAGGAACTTCAGAGTAATTTGCTGGTCAGAAAACTTCTTGACAGTCATTTGGACAAATCTATAGAAGAAAACAGACTTTTTGGTTAACCTCTATTGTTCTTTTGGATTAGTTTTAGAGCAGTGAACATCTCCAGAATACTCAATTTTATGAAATATAATGTCAAGGTGACTAACCACTTGTAATTTTTACATATCATCCTTCAGAACACTCACCTAATATCTCTGCATAAACCTACTTCTGGGAAAATTTGTGTTTATTTTTTGCTAATTGAATTAATTGCAATATGCATTCTCAGTTGTAAGCAATTTATATGTTCCTTAGGCAATACAAAACACATTGTCTTTTCCATCTTTGAATTACTAAATGCCAGATAAGGAAAGTATTCACAATCACACAGGTCAGAACCAAGATCACCGTGAAATATTTCATCTTCCAGTTAAAAAAACAAGCAACAGTTATTGATAGAAGTGGGAGCACAATATGAATTACAAAAATGGAAATATGAGGGTAAAAGCATCGAGTAAAATTTCATTCTATTTAAAAATTTCTATCACTCCTACAGTTCATGCTACCAGATGCTGACTTGCTCGTGTCACAGTAGAAGAATATTAATTGTTTCTAATGAATTTTTTTTCATTCCTGAGCACAAGAAAACCTTACACAAATCCCTTCCGTTGAATGCATATTTATTTAGTGTCTGACAGTAAATTATTCTAAAGGGAGAATGCTGTTTCAATGCAGTGTGTTGAACATTCCAGCTCTCTGAAAGCGAAATGCCATTGCTGTTCCTAATTAAGCTATTTTCCTTTTAAGTTTTCCAGAGGATGATGTGAAGGATGGCAATATTGATGAAGATTAATTGGACTGAAACTAACAGCGATAGAGCTGTAGATAAGGTTATTCTGCTGGGTAGCAAATGAAAAGTACAGTCATTTAAAAGCTGAATACTTAAATTCTTCACATACTTAGCATTAGAATGGTGTACAATAGGAAAAAAAATCAGGAGATACACATATTTCAGATATTCGATATGTTGGCCTCCACTCAGTGAAAAAAACAAAGTGAAAATGCAATGACAATTCCTAAATAAATGAATAAATAAAATATACATACTATGTGAATGGTTTATTTTGCTTTGTCTGAGCTTTGATTGACCTATTTAGCCAATATCATTTAAAAAATATGGTGAACAAGGTTTTGTCTGAGCACTATCACTAGAGTGCTATAAGGATTTTAAACAATTCCAATTACTCTAAAAATTTTCACAGTAGCTGAATAGACACTTTCTTGGGTTCTTGAGGCCAGTGACATCCAGTAGACTTCTTCACAAAACTTTAGGCTCATGAAAATTCAACTGAGAGCAGGACTGATAAATGGCTATGAGAAACAACCAACAAATATCTCAGCCCAGATGATGTTACCTTTTGGAGTAAATAATTTTAAATCCATCAAACAAATTGATTTTCCAGATGCTGATTAGTTTTTTTTTTTTATTAAGAGAAAAATAAAAGCCTCTTTATAATTTACTTGCTACACATTTGTTTACACAACTCTTGGTCAACAGCTACTCTTAACACAATATTGCCACTTCCTAAAACCTGGCTAGCGAGTTCTTCAAGGATGATCTTCTCAACACCAGGCAAAGTAACCACAATTGTATTTTACCAAGAGATTTAGAAACAAACATATAGCTGGGTAAGCAGTAAACAATTGTCTGAGAAGTCAGAGTAAGTCTATTCTGCTGACCTGTGAAGTCATAATTATACATACATCTGGGGCACAAAAAAAGGATATAAAGGAAAGAAACTCAAAGTATTTATGTTTCACAGTTACTTAACTGAGCAACTCATCTTCCTGAGTGTAACCTCTCAATGCAACAAGAGCAAAACCAGCAGCAAACCAAAATCAGAGCAGTTACCTGGAAAGAAATGAAACAATTGCAAAGATTTTGTACAAGCATTTTACAGTGACAATGCAGAAACAAAAGTACCAGGCACATCTGCTAGTGGTACCTTTACCTTTAGGTATGAATTATAGCACACATTTCCTCCATTAACTGAGTCAGATGGTATTGAACTGTGTATAAGTCAGTATTGCAACTTCATTAACCTCCTCTTGCTCCAACAGTCTCACAGTCTAACCACTTAAATAAATTTTGTTCCACATTTGCAGCAGTTCTGTAGAGCCTTAGTGTTTGTTTCCTCCATATGCACAGGTGTGGAACATAATCAATCAAGTGATATGCATAGATCTATACATATTTATATACACATTAGGTTTATACTCATTTCATACTTAATTCAAGTATTTTGAAAATCAATAAAATCATTTGTTGTGTATCCTTCCTTGTAAGTAGTGAGAATACTGTGACTACAGTTCCTCATATACTGTGCATAGATGCAGTTCATACTGCAGAGATATTATTTATTACCTAGAAATAAAAATATCTTTACAGTCACGACTTTATTATTCAGAGTCACAATACAGCCTGTAAAGTCGCAATAGCTGTTCAAAAAAAAAAATATCTTACTGCATAAATAACATATGAAGATGTTTATCTTCTACTTTCCACAAAATGCAAAATTTCTCTAATTACTGTAGCTGCCATCACCATCAGCCATCCATTAAGAAAGAAACTCTGTCTCAGTCATCCAGAGATCTGGATGCCTTCATAATGCACTACCTATGGCAGCATCCAGGTTTAGCACAGAACCATCTCAGAGCCATCAGATCTTGTTAGAAGGGACCTGTGTGACAGGGATGTGTCTCTGTTCCATAAGACAGAGCAGAACCTAAAAAGCTCAGCATTATACAGCATTTGGCACCAGGCTCCAGCCAGGCAAACAGCTGGCTATGAAAAGGCAAAATAGCTTAACACAAAGCTGGTGCCAGTCATGTCCAGTAAATCTTGAAATGCAAAACCTGTTGTCTCCTTATATTGATTTTTTTGTTAAGTGTACACAAATAAGGGAGATACTTACTTAACTTGTTAAATAAGCTAAACCCCCATAAGAGAATGTTCAATGAATTTCCTAAGAAAGAAGAATATTTCCTGAATATCATTAAGCAGAGCACAGTAATACAGAAGCAGCCGTTTAGCATAATAAAGCTCCAACTTTGTTAAGCCTCTTGAGACTTACAATTTTCAAACAAAAAGATTTCTCCACTCTCATAAAATCCCAAGCCAGAATACAAACAAAACAAACAGCAGACATCCATCCATTCAGATGTCTCTCAGATACTTGTCATTTACAATTTACATGCTATTGAAATTCATGTAAGAAAATGAAATAGTGATTTAGTATGTTTGCAAGTCAAAGGAGAAAAGCATTTTTTTCCCCTGTCTGCCCATTTTTCTTTTCTCAAGTGTTCCAGAATCCTGCTGGAAACCATGTGCATGCCTTAAGCTTCTGTGAGGACTTGGCTTTCATGAGCTGTTATGGTTTGGAAAGATACAGCATCTTTAGTTTTGAGGAGCTGGAATCTTCTTTATTCCACATCACATTAGCAACCAGTTACAATCAATATTATCTATGAAAAATAACTGGAAGAGACAGAAATTTAAATGCAGTTCAAATTAAATAACTTGGTATGTTTTTTACTCTATACTTGTGGCTTAATAATAAACTGCTGTAATTTCCAATGTCATCCATGTCACTATGCTCTTTGACTTTTAAACACAGATTAATCACATAATCTTTGACACCAAAGACACCAAGACATAATCTTTGACATCAAGAAATGTCATGGTACAGTGTTCACTTTGGTATTTTTTTTTTTCTAACACAACAGGTAGGTAGTACTCAGATGAAAAGTAAATTGTGAGTTGTGGTCCAGCTGCCTACATTTTTCCCAAGGCCACAGTTCATGTGAAATCCATATTTAAATTGCTACTTATCCATGTTCTCCACGTGTTTCAAAGTCTTTGGCTTAAGAGCAATTCTCATGAGGTGCTGCAATGTCATTATGAATGTTTTCTTATCAAATAAAAGACCAAAGTTCTTCTGTTGTGATTACCAGCACAAGACACACACAGAGGTCTCTTTCTCTTTCTTCTTCTCCTTTGAACTGCAGAGCTCCCTTTGACAGAGATGTTGGCCAGCAATGTTGCACAAGACAAGCCCCCAGAGTGCCAGAGTGTACAGATAGATCTCATTTGTATTGATGGGATCACATGCTGAAAATGCCTCCAGCTCAGCTTTGGTAATTTACCTCTACTGATGCAATTTAGTTGACTATCAGTACTGACTTGACTTTTTTTTCCCCATGTAAACAATGTAATTACTCTACAAAATAGAAAATATGTAAATGCTATGATTTAACTTTACACAGCAATTCTGTACTAAGCTATACTATGTCCCAGAAGGTTTTGCCACTAGATCATTATTTACTGATGGGCTGTAGGGGAGCCATAGAATATAACCTCCAAAGGCACAAAGATGAATATTTAATCCAGGGTTTCTGCCCATTAATATTTTATTAAAGCCTGGCTATTTTCCACCATCCTGAAAATATTCTATTCCATTAATGATAATTGTGAATCTCAATGGATTTGGGTTTTAGCAGCTTCTGGATATTACAATGAAATAATTCCTATGCTGGTCATTAACAGCAAAGATGGTACTATTTGCAGCTTCAAACCCCAATACCCATTTGTGAATAATTTTCTTTTAACCCAACCATTACAGTGTAGGACTTGTGTTCAGAGGTCACAATGATATTTTTATAATATTTTTCCCCCAAACACCAAAAGCAGCCCTTAAACTTCAGTTGCCTTTTGGTGCAAGAAATAAGCTACAGGCCCTTCCTCTGTTGCGAACTGAGCCAACTTTTACAAATGATAGCTCCTCACCCAGCCAGGTAACACTTACTGGATATCAAGTCCTGTTTTCTTCCTGCTCTGTGCAAAACAACGTACATGATGATAACACTAGGAACAAAGGAGCAGGCACTAAATTGAATTTTCTGGATCGAGCTCAGTAGAAAAACCTTTCCCTGTGTTTTTCTATGACTGGAAGACTGATCACAAATGACTTTATTGAATGTCTTTCACAGATATTTGATTATCCAAAACAATAAAGCAAAACAAAGCAGATTATTGCCTTGGGAACAACACATTTTCTTCATTACAGAGGTACTGGAAACAGAAATACACTTTTTTTCCAGTCCTGCCTGTAGGACTGGGATGGAAAGAAAATTGTTAAGCAAATGTTCAGGACCAGTCCACACAGAAAAAAAACCTTCCTTAAGCCATTAAACTGCAGAAGAAATTGCAGTAAACATTTTCTGCTATTCTTTTTAATAGGACTTCTATGCAGTGGAGGGAGCTGTTTAGTGATTGCAATGGATTAACCAAGATCTGTCTGCTGAGAGATACAAACCCAGCTCCATGTGCTGCCTGAGAACTTGAAACCTTTGCAAAGAGGCAGATCCATCATCTAAACCCCAAAGGACCTGGTGTGGTGTCCTTTAGCTCCTTTAGCAGTTTCATTTGCAGTTTCACTCGCTGCTGTAAACCACAGAGACATCTAAGCTACATTTGATGAGGAAATGTTTATCATCTCTGGTGGCTTTTGATCTAAAAATATATGTTTAAAAAAAAATGTTCAATTTCATTTACATTCATGCTTACCTGTCACTTGAAAGGTTATTAATGCACATAAAATCAAACACATTTTGTTTTGAAGGCTAAATTTTCAAAACTGTAATGAGTGCAGAAGTTACATAATTGATACACATGTTCATTAACAAGCTTATTTTAGCAGCAGATTTTTCCATATAATGCTTTCTATCCAAGTAACAAAACCAGAATTTATTACTTTCTTTTCCTGTGAGAATATTATTATTCAAAACATGTTTTTAATGAAACACATTACATTTACATATCAACATATATTTATATATCAACATATATTTATATATCAACATGTTTTGGCTATTATGTGTCTACATACATGCAACTAATTTTTATATGCAAAAGGACCCCCATGTACTTCTCACTTTGCACCATATGGTCCATTTATGTGCAAGATTAATCCCATTCTAAAGGTATATAATGAGACATTTGTCATTGCTCTAATGTTTTATAGATGTTTGCAATGCTTTGGTTCTATTTCATTGCTAAATATGCTCATTTTTTTCACTGCAGTTTTAAGTTCCATCTGACAGTACAGGTGTTCAGGTCTTGATCTCATTCTCACTTCAGTTAATAAAATCTTTCATCTACTTAAATGAAATAGGTAAGTCCATCTTCATCCTCCTGCAGAGTGCAAACTAACCTTCCCTCAGTAAAATTTTGAGCTCCTCTCTCTTTCAGCATGTAGTGAGTAAATGCTTTATTTTAGAAATCTTTCACTTTAACTTTTGTGAAAATATTTTCACTCTGCAATTAAAGCATTCATACATTTCCTTGAGAAATTGATCCATATAAAACCCATTTTCTTAATATTTTTCTTCATTATTATTGCACTCTGTCTACACTTAATTCCAAAGCCAATAAAAGGGAGATTTTTGGTTACAAAACAAATAAAATATTCCTTTTCTCTTCTTAGTCACTCAGTGACATGAAAATAAACTGACAAGTTGTTTTCAAAAAGAAACAAATAAGAGAGTAATTTACTTTTTTTATTATTTTATTTTTTTACCAAAAGGGAAGAGAAAATAGATAGAAAATGAACTGGTATGTATTCTGCCTCATTTCAGGTTTCAAAATGTTTTGAGAGCAGTGACTACAACCACAAGAGTGCCAGCAAGGCAGGTTGAAAGGGGTAGGTAGAAAATTGGAAAAAGTACAAAAATAAATCAAACATACAGAGATTTTTGTGTATTTTCATCACGAATCTTGCTATATTCAGCCCAAAATGGTCCTAAACAGCAATTCTGATGTAACAGCTGATCAGTTTAATAGATGGCAAGCATTTTGCCATGTGGTGATGAGTGACATAAAGGGGCTTTTTATTCGAGATGAGAGTTGTATTTTTGTCCACAAAAAAGACTTATACAAAACCTTTGTGTTTAGGCAGACTAGAAAATGTGATGGTCTGTTAGTTATTTAGAGAAGGTAGGAAGTTATTAAGTCTTACTCTCACCATGCAATTGTGAACAAAAACATACCCAGAGCGTTTGAGTAATGATAAGTGGCAAAGACCTCACATAAACTCACTAAAAACAGACTTGATAATGGCAGAAATGATCATTAATTAAAGCACAGAACTAAAAGATGCATATCTAGAATGTCATTAACTACAAAGCCTGCGTGGGGTGAAGCTGAAGGATATATATGAATCTAGAGCAAATAGTCAATGGCTGGCTTCTAAAGATCTCCCTGATAAGGATTTTGCTTCTGAGAGATAAAGAATGGCCAGAGATAATTCGCTTGGTGGGGCATTTCTTGGTTTGCATTCTGACTTGGACTACAGCAGAAAATAAATGGGGAAAACGTATAACGAATTTGGGGATACATTTAAATGCTTTCCTAATAAGAGATTTCCTAAAACACTCAGAGCAGTAGGAGCCATTATTTCTGTAAGTAAACAAGCCCTACACTGCCTGTTACACTCAGTCACTTCTGTTATTTCGTGTGTTCTGGCTTGAAACGTTGCAGATTTGTGAGATGTTTCCTCCACTGAAAAAAAAAAGGAAAATATTATTACTCATTTTACTAAGATGAGAACATCAAGTTTTAAAGGTACATGAAAATAATGAGAAAGTGTCTATCTATATACGTGTAGCAGAGCTGTGGTTTCAGTATTGTCCAACATTTACAAAAGTAATGCTTCAAACCAAAATGCCTCAAAGATAGACTCATTACTCACAAAATTCTTGTCATATAGTCATATTACCTTTATACTTTTTATATATTTTATACATATACTTTTTATGCATTTAATGTATTACCTTTATACCTTTTTTTCATCTACTTTTTCAGAATAATGACATAGAACTTTAATAAGTAGTTGTCCAAAGCTTGTATCACTGGGCAGGATAGTGCATAATTAAGAGAGAGAAGAAAAAAATTTAAACTGTTAAAAAAAGAAACCTGTTAAAAAAACTGTTAAAATAAAAACCAAACAAGAAAACCCCCAAAGTCCCACCCCTTTTGTGTACTTGTGTCCATTCAAAGTGTCAAAAGAGTAAATTACATTGAGTTGACTTTTAGGCAGACTTCAAGCTGCTTGAGAAATCCAAGGGTGATGTGGTTTATTCAATTACATCTGTACCATTCATCTATGCATCAAAACCCTTTTAGGTGCACAGAAATTTTAACTCTTTTTTATACAAAAACAAGATATTATGTCATGTTTTCTCAAGAGACATAAAGTCCCTTTTTAAAAATTATTTACTTATCTTAAAGAAAGGAAAATGTGCAAAATAATGATAAAACAAGCAGTCTTTTGTATGACTGCTATAATCTACACATATAATGACATAGCATAATCTATGAAAATATGTTAACTTCCAACTCATACATCTAGGTCTAGTAGGAAAATAAGCAAATCCCCCCACATTTGTTTTACCAAGCTGCAATTTCCCTCTTACTCCTCTGCAAACTCTTAACAGTTACCTTAACATTCCTCAAGATTGTTACAATGGTTCAGAAGCAGAGTACATAGTTGTGTGTATGCCCACATATAATTATGTACTTCTAATTTCTTGAGGTTAGAGTCTTAATACCAATAATAAAATTAGCAAAAAAAACCCTCAATATAATAAACCAATTAATAAAACTAGCAAAAAACTCAAAAACAAACAAAAAAAACCCAAAGCAAAGAACCAAACCAAGACAAAAAAAAAAACTGAACAAAAAAAAAAAAAAACAAAACAAAACAAAAAAATACCCACCAAAAACAAAGAAGGGGCCATTGTGTTTGGAAGAAGTTTTTCATTCTTTAGGGGAAATTTTAAAAACAGAGAAATATATCTATAACTAATTAATAGTGCTTTTTAAGTTTCATATTTATTTCATATTATTTTTAAAGCACATTCTAGATACTTATAGTGGCACCTTAACTTTTTAAATAAAGAACTTTAAATGTATACATGTATAAAAGTAGACCTAAAAAAGAACAGGTGTTTCAAATGTTAAAGTCAACAATATTCCCATGCCTTCTCTATAAAACTGTATCCATAAAGAAAATTATGGGTTTTTTAAAATAATCAATTTGGACTATGTGAGTGATGTAGTATCTTTTAGTATCTTAAAAGTATCTTTTTCTGAACCTGGAAAAATACAAATCCTAGCAGTCATCACTGAAACAGATGCCAAAACTGAGGCATGATTACAGGTTTAAGTGAATGCACAAGGAAGTATTTTCCACCTCCCTTCCTCCCTGGGAATGCAATGGGGAACAAAAAACCTCAAAACCTACAAACAATCCTAATCCCAAATCAAAAATGTAAGTAGTGTGCTACAACCTCTGACCTGCTTGCAGAATGCAAGCACTGAACTTCTCTAACAGTTCCAACGTTATGCAGAAGCAGAGAATAAATATAAAGCACTGAAGACTTTTTTAATATAAATAAGAAACAGGTACAATGTAGAAGGACTAAACTGACACTGTAAAATAAAATTAGAAACAGGTTTTCATGTCCCTCTCCAGAATGAACATTTCTTTAGACTGCAGAGAAGAATCAGTGATGATTTTCCCTCACAAATCTCAGCAGCAGAGAGGGACAGGGCTCTTGCTACGCTGTTTATCATCGATATGAAGTGGCTTGTTGGAACAGAATTTTACTTCTTATCTGCCCTGGATATGCATATGTGTGGATCTGCTGCTCCCTCCTATCTCTGCCTAGTACAGGAATAAGAAATACTGATTTCTGCATTATCACTGGAGCTTTCAGCAGCGGCCTGCTGAATGGCTGTGGAGCACAAGATAAAAGCTAATTAATTTTTTTAAGGAAATTATCGATAGGAGTTCTACCAGCTATAGACAACACATTTCAACACTCCCAGGAAAGACTGTTTAATGCACCAGGGAATGAAGATTCACATGCACAGTGCAAGGAAGTGCAAGGAAGATGCATCCATGCCGTGCTGACAGCTGCTGGAGACCAGCAAAAACAGAAGAGAGATTCATTCAGGTAGCTCCTGCCAGAGAAATGAACAGCTAGCCCATATCAGAATCAAAATAAATATTTTGAAGCAGTATTTCTTTCTTTTTTTAAATAAAATTCTTGCACAGTGAAAAAATTCCCAAGTAGGCAGAGCTTTCAATGAACTACCAGGGATCATTTATATTTGCTTCCCTATTTGAAAGCTGAAATACCAAGTCTTAACCAAACCAGTCCAACTCAGTTTCGTAACAGAAGTTTGGGTAAAGACAGATCTTCCTTTCAAGGAAAACAGAATATTTTGACTTCTAACTGTGACACTGTAACCAAAATAATTCAAGGTGGTATTTTTCAGGAGATGTTTTTTTTCTGCAGATGCATACAAGGCACAGTGCAGCGTGACCTGCTGCTTACATCGCAATTCCCTCAGCACGAGTGCCTCCTCTGGAGTCTCACAAATCTGAGCCCAGCTTGACCCCTGGTGCTAGTGTGGCTTGCCAGGCACCCCCAGAAGTTCAGGGAGCATTCTGTGACATTCCCTGGCCACACCCCACGGGCGCAGGCTGGCCCTGACCCCGACAGGTCGATGACCACAGCAGCTGCTCTGCCCTGTGGCACAACACTGCTCCTTCTCACCTGCTCCCACCTTTAGCTGCCACAGAGGCACATAGTACAATTTTTTAATGCAGGGAGACAGAGAGCAGGATCCAAGAAGCACAGCACAACAGTTAGAGGAATTTCTTTATCTTACCTATTACATTGGAGTCAAGAGATCAGCCGGCCATTCCGCCCGGCGCAGAATTGCTGTAGCTGTTAAGAAAAGGAAGCAGCTGCACAGCTGTTGCTTCACAGTCCTGACTGCAGATGTACAAGCCAAGCCATAATATAGCTAAAGGGATGCTTAACATTTGCCAGCTTGGCTACAGAGTACATTATTTACCCCCTCTGGTGCTTTCTGGCTGAAATACAGTTATGTAGCCAGCTATACACAAATAGACGGTTCAGCGAACATTTTATTTGGAAATGTTCTGTTTTAAGCAAATAGAGAAGCAAAAACTGTGCAATCAATTCCTTTCCAACTTATTCAAGCACTATGGAAATACAATACATTACCAGCCTGCTCTGAGCATAAAAAAATTTCCTGGATTCATGCAGGCAGTAAGTGGCCCTTTGAGAATTTGGGTGTTCCCCCTCCAGATAGTCTCCTTATTCTTCTGGTTGATCTAAATCTTATCAATTTCTTCCTCCTCAAGTGAAAAGCAGTCCAACTCTCAGACAGCCTGTGGTTTGCAAGATTGAGATGGAGGGCGGATGACAGTCTGTCTCAAAATCTATTCCTGAATTCATTTATGAGCCCTCATAAAAGATGTAAGAGAATTATGAAGGCAGAGAAATAATAAAATAGAAGTCTTTTCCAAACTGGTCTCACTATCCCACCACGTGCAGATATCTGATTTCCATTGTGACACACTTTCTCCCGCATTGATGAATTTTAATTTCTGTTGCTCAAGGGTAACACTTCGGGAGCAGTGCGAGTGGTCATTATACCACATACATATTAGAGTCTACCTCTCTTTAAACTAGATGCCTGAATTAATAAGGTCCTTTTCCTGTACTGTGCTGCCACACTGGCAAATACTTTTTGACTGAGTAAAACTAAAGTGAAAAAAGTGCTTTCCCAGCTGTCTTGTGAAGTCAAGATCAGAGAGCAGCATGCAGTCTTTTGATATTTCTTGTCGGCATGCGCATTCTCCACAGCTTTCCATACTGCCGATGGAGACCTCGTTTCTTGACAGCCTTCAACTTGACAAGGGGGTAGGAAAAACTCCAGTCACCAAGCACACCACACCCCAAACTAACCACAAGACACCACCATAACAGAGTATTTAAAAATATATTATTTGTGCAGAGTACAGATTCAGCCCAGTGAGGGCCAATTGGCCCCGCTTGAGTTGCACGTACAAACATTTGGAATTATGATCCAGCATCCATAACTGCACTCACTAATGGTTTGACCCCTACAATTTTATCTGCCCTTTGCTTTGAAGGTAGGGAATAATCAACTCTAAATATGGGACCTGATTTGTTAATACTGGTTTTGAGAGGTGGGATGAAGTATAATGATGTTTACTTTTGGCAGAAGATGGAAAACTGGACATCTACCAAAACAATGCACAAATTGCTAGTAATAATTTAGTTTTGTTCTTTACTGCAGAGTAATAATTTTGCCATACACTGAAAAGTACAAAATATATAAATGGAGTACAAAATATAAAAAACACCTTTAAGAGGTTTTTAAGAGCAAAAATGTAACACTATTTCCTTAAAAGAAACCAGCTTATTATATATCATGTTTCCTATTTTTATATCAAGGAATCAAAAGGCAGAATAGTGCTACAAAGCTGAATACTGTCTGAACACTATCCCAACACAGGAACTCAAATTTCAGTGGAAAAAAAATGAAATGTATGCCCATTTCATTATGGTACAGAAATTTCTTCATGAGTTGTCAAGAACAAAACTGTCAGTCAACATCACTGAGGTCAAAGGACTCGTTTGTCTGGGTAAAATGCTGCTCTACAGTTTTCTGAAGAACCTTTTCAAAATATAGCTTGGGCATTCCAGCCCTGCAGTAAGTTTCTATCTAAAAGTATGCTAACTGTACAGAAGCTGCCAGCAATTTTACTTTCTAAGTGCTCAGTCAATACTGTGTGATAAGATCACATCAGCAACACGGGTAGCTTTTCAATATGAACCAATTCTATATCTTATCTTTTCCCAGGTGTCTGGCTGTGATGCCAAGTGAAAGGGCAATGAAGACCTCAAAACATGAGATAAATGACAGATGCCTGAAAATTTAATTAGCAATCAGAAGTCCATGGATAGCCATTTAGTGGAAATATATAAGACCTGGTAAGATATCCACGGGTTCTCCTATTTCAACATAACAAGAGGCACATTGGCAAGGAGAAAGGAAGATCTAGTTTTAGATCTAATTTTTTTCCCATATTTGGAGAAAAACTCCACCCCACCCCATGGCTGGTGTGCTGGCCTGTGCTTGAAGCTACTGCTCTGTTCCAGCCTCCTCACAAACACACACCAAGTGGGCATGTCTGCATAGGAAATATTTCCCCAGACCTATACCAAGCTCAGTGTGTTTATTCGGATCCATTTCTTTAATTAAAAGAGCTATCATTACTGCAGACAAGATATTACTCTATTTTGGAAGACAGGAGAAAAGGAGAAGAGAGAAAAGAAAGTAAAAAACTGGAGGTTTAAAAAGCCCTTTAGAAATTGTTGCTGAAAAATATTTCTTACAAGGGAAATTAAGGCATTGTATCAGTCAGTACTATTGAATCCACAAGATAAAATTTGCTCAAATCTGTACAGTCAGTTCCCTTGTATAAATAACTTTTGGAACATCTATCAGGGTTCTTGGGAAGAAAATAATATTGTTTTAAGGCATATTATCATGATTTTTTTTTTATTTTTAGGTAGGGTTGAAGACACAATACTAATATATTCTTGGTAAAATGCACACTCTTACTTTACAATTCCCATATTTCTTACAGTTTCTAGAAAGTTACATGCCAAATGTTTTTTAAAAATGTCTAAACAACACCTTTTTAAACTTCTTTTAATTAACATCCTAACAATATCTAATTGTAGCACTTTTATTCTACATGTTTGAAATTTTATTCCTTTCCAGGTGACAGCAAGCAGAGCAACCAAAAAAGGAGAAAGTTATGTTTGAATAATATATTTACACTGCTGTTATTTGCATTCTCTGCCATTCTCAGAACTGGAACTGTTGGCAGCTTTCTGGAAAACGAGTTCTGTAATATGCAGCAAATACCAGAAAGGCAGAAATGCATTAGGGTTTGAGGCTGACAGACAGCTGGCTGATTTATGGGGAAAATAAGTATAGTGGTGGTAGCATCTATGTGAACTTAATAGCAGAAAAGTGAGAGTCATGGGACATCAGGGATCAGATCAAGTTCTGTCAACCAGAAGATGATATTACACCTTTAAAGCATCAGAGCTCCCAGTCTGGTGAGGGGGCAGAGGACTTAAAAATGCATCTGTCTAGCATTAAGGAAACCCAAAGGAGCCTGAGCAGGCAGAAGGATTTGTAAAATTGCATCAGTTTAGGATAAAGTTCAGCCTGCTCTTGCTGGCTAGCTGAGAAACAGGGGAGTGCAATGAGACCATGCAAGTTCTTTTCTCTTTATATATTTTTCCAGTTATTACACTGGTTCTCAGTTTGCACATGGTCAGTATGGACTGGCATGCTTATGGCTATTTAATGCCATTCCTACCCTTTGTAGCTGTAGTTTTGCTTTTCCTTGCTGAACACCAAAATAAATCAAATAAAGATCACTCCAAAGTCAGCCAGTGAAAAAAGGACACAAGTGCAAAACATCCTCTTGCAGAGGCTGATATGAAAGTGTACTGGAAGTGTAATTTTCATACTAATGATGTCACCTCATTTACTTTATCATGGAGTAATTGCTACACAGGGTTAGTTTCATTACACCAATAATTTTATTGCAGCTGCCAAGGTGTGAAAAAAGTATTCCTCTTCTTAGGGATTTACATTACATTTCAGGGAACAGGTAAATTATAGAAAATACAGAAAAAGGAAAACTGGTAGAATTAATAAGACAGATTACCCCTGGAATATAGTCTCCAAATAATTAATTCTACAACTTCAATATTAGAATTCATTATCTTACATGACCCTCAAAAATTATCTTCATTTTTTGACCCTCACAGAGACTGAAAAGCTCTTCCTTTCTGTCATATATTTGAAAGGGTCCTTTAGGATACTGGGATTTGCATAGATTCTACATAATTTTTACTTGCTAACTAGTTGTTAAATTTTTAAGTCTATTACTGATGACTTTGAGCATCATTTTTTAACATTTGCCTCGCTGAGAGTTTGCACGCATGGACAAGATTTTCTCAGATATTTTGCTATTACTTTAATTTTTTGCCATACGTAAATTTCACAATACACTTATTTTTCCTTAGAGCATCTAAGGAAAACTCAGTATCAATAAACAGCATCTAGCAAGTGCAGAGATGGCTGTAGGTCTCTATTTCAAGTGGTCCCACTGCTGTTCCTTGCCTTTCTGTCACACTTCAGTTCCTCTGCAGGCAGCACAATTTGGCAAAAGTAAAAGAGAAATGCTGAGGGTTCTTCTACTTACTCCACTGTGAAGCAGCTTAGGAATTGCTTAAGAAGTAGGAGAACTTTCCCTACAGAGGTGCTGGAGCTATTGGGAAGCCTAATGAGTAAACTTCAAAATGACCCAAATATAAGGCAATCATTAAGAATGACAGAATAAAGATAACGCCAGGTATGATCCCAAAACCAACTAATTGGTTTTCTGTAATTAACATAGAGGCAAGGACATTGCTGATGGTCAAAGGTAAGACAGCCAGGTGAAATACCTGATAGTGAGCCTATATCCTGAGATGAGAAAAATTAAAATTAAACTTGATCAAAGAAGGAACAGGAAGAGTTCTTAAAAAAATTGTATTGAGAAGAGAACTATATCATAAAACAATAGGAAAATAATAATACTTTGCTTTAAGAATGAAAAGAAAAAAAAACCAACACTCGACAAGCAAATTCGAGAGAATTAGTTTTATCCCAATTGAGCAAAATATTATACCTCAGAATTTGTGTGCAAAAGTCAGGCATAAATTTAATGGAAGTTTGGTAAAATTGTGTTGAAGTTTATTGAAAATAGATTGTTCCAGAGTAATGCAATAATGGTTTTAACAAACAAGATACATTTACTAAAGTCAAATAAATTTAATCTAAGCTCAGATAACCTACTCTATGTCCAATATTATCCTATTACACAAAAAATGAATCTGGGTGTAAAAGACAGGTTGTAGTACAAGAATTGCAAACTATGTAAAGCATCAACTAAAGAAAAATAGTAATTTGCACTGGACTGAAAGTCGTTCAAGTATTCCCACAAGGATGAGTCTCAGAAGAAACAATTTGTTAACAGTAACAATTTTGTGGGAGAAAAAGTGAATGGACATGTAAATTCTGTTGGTCAGGGGAAATAACCAAATAAAATTAGGTGTAATCCTGCGTAACTCATGGGAATGATGGGAGCAGTAATATTGTGATAATACTCGGAGAAAGTATGCAAGATCTTTCATTCACCAATGAAAATAATTTCTAGTTTTAGATATGAATTATTTGGATATGACAAAGGAAGACAGACTTGTTTCTTTTTTAGACTGATTGACTGAGCTATTAATTCAGTGTAACTGTGGGAGAGACAAATACGGTCTTGTGAGGTGGCAGGTGATGTATTTCCATTTTATAAAGTATCATTAATGTCATGGTAAAAAAGTCCTTGTGGATCAAAACACCTTAAAACAGTGACATCTACCCTGCCCACAGCACTGAGATAACAAAAATGTGCTTCTTAGGAAGCAAAGAAGTTAGTCACCTAATGAGTAACAAACTCATTTAAACTGAAGATGATAAGGCAATATATTTCTGTGCCTGAAGAAATTCCTCACACCAACTGGAGATCATAAACAATAGCAATTGTTATGAAGAAGCACGAGCTTCAACCAGTTGAAGGCAACTGGACAAAGTTAACCCACGGGGCTGCTATTTTGTGCCTTGTGTTTTGGATTTGAAGACAGAATTTCTAAAGAAGCACCTCTACCTGGATTGCAATCCATCATCAGCTAACATATCTAATGGCCTAGAGCAGGCTTCAACAGTTCACCTTCCATATCTCAAATGGTCTTTTCGTGTCACCTCTTTATTGCTGTCATTGTATAAAGCTTATGCTGCACTTTTGGAGACTGCATAGAGGACTACAAGGCTATAAATGTAAGGTACCTAGTTAGGTATTTCTTTGTTCCAGCATTCCATGTGTAAACAGATCTCTCTGTATTTTCATTGCATTTTCCCTGGTCTGCAGGGCTGTATGATTTGTAACCTCAAAACTCCAAAGGATTAAGAATGGAAGCCAGTTAGAATGCTACCTCATAGCAAAACAAAACAGGATTATAATAATCACCACAATTAACCTCTGCCGTTTAAGGTACCGCTTCTTAATATCTCATATTACAGCAAAGATTAATCCATTTTGTTTTTCTATTAAAGTACCTCTTTGGAAAGGATACAACTTAACACGGCCTGGAAACTGGCACATTCTTTTTATTTAGCAAAAGACAAAAAGCACAACGTTTTCTGATTTTACACAAATGTTTTGAAGTCTTTCTTTCTGCAGTACCATGCCAGCAGCTTCTTGTTGTTCAACATCTACTACCTCATGATGGGAAACAAACGCCCCAACACAATTTCATCCTTTGGATTTTCATTGCTTTCTATCCTCCCATATGTGCATTTCTCAACAAGCTCTCAGCACTCAATCATTTTGCCAAAAGCTACCAGACTGAGCAAAGTTTTGTCTCAGTCATCAGAACAAAAACAGGGGATTGTCCCAATCCAGAGACACATCCTAAGGCAGACACTGGGCTGGGGAGAGTTTCAATACACCTGGACTGAGATTAAGACACAAGTGTGGTCAAATGTTGGTAACCAAAACGATAATTCAGTTTTATTTTCTATCGAGGAAGAGAGCAAAGATAGGAAAGCAGGAAAAGTGAAGAATTACAGAAAGTAAGAGAGGCAATCACCATGAGGAATCTGCAACATCCCATGAAGAGCCTTCATACAAAAAGCCTTTGATTTCGTATTTTAGTGGGGAGAGCTCTGCCAGGACCCAAAGAGTGGCAAGACAAGTTTTCTAGCACTTTCCCACAGGGATCAAAGTAGAAAAACTGGTCAAAGTTGCAGCCAGAGGCTTGACTTTCTATAGGTTCTGCATATTTTTCTAGATTTTCTGACAGAATCTAGTTGGGACAGGCTGACATGAAAATGTACTTGCAGTACTGGGGTACTGTTTTTCAAAAGTCAGTTAAAAACTCCTTCTGTAACAGGGGCAAGAAGCACAAGTTCAGCTTGGAAAGTCCTAACACTGATCTCTTCATCTAATTCTGTGTAATTAGAACACACTCTTTCCAAATATGTCTCCTTAGCTAATTATAGCACTGAAAAGGAAATCTCACAGCAGTCCAGAATCAGGGGGAAAGGAACTGAGAGTTTAATCACTAACCTAAAGGCAAAAGCATGATTTTGAAAGTAGTTCTACTGATTCCCAATCAGGGGTTAGATACCTGCAGTCACGTTTATCTATGGCATAAATCAGTGTATTTCAATGGAGATTCCCTTGGGAAGAATTTGGCCTGTTTTAAGACATAATTTAAAATTGAAAATTCATCCTGAAATCGTTTAAAGAATTTCAGTTTCTATCATTTTTATTTTGTCTTTTCTGGAAGATATGAAAGTAATGGCTAAACTCAAATGACATACAAGAACATCACCATTCTAGATGCAGCCTAAGAACAAGGGCTGTATGTTTCTGTATGACTTTTTCTTTCTCTGACAATGCCTTTTAAAGCTTTGGAAAATACATCCTTATTCACCAGGTAAATCAGTATATTGATTGCAGAAGTACTTCTGCTGCAATTTTATCTGCACTTTCAAAGTAATCACACTATTATTTTTCATTGCAATATATCTGACACATTGGGTGTGATATGTGATTTGTGGAAAATTTTGACTGAAAGGGGATGGAAGAAATAATGAATTTTTTTATGTGGTATTCTCACATCAACTTTCATTTTTTTTTAAATGAATGCACACAGTTTTTAAGGAAAATTT
Organism: Chloebia gouldiae; assembly: GCA_003676055.1. NCBI lineage: Eukaryota > Metazoa > Chordata > Aves > Passeriformes > Passeridae > Chloebia > Chloebia gouldiae. The sequence goes on along the minus strand of QUSF01000048.1, from coordinate 1,694,146 downwards.
TTTTAAAAGAGCAGAAAAATGTAACAACTGGAGACCTTTTATGTGCTTGCTTGTTACTCATCAGAGATATAGAGTAGATATTCCAGGACTGCTGTGAGCAGCAGAAGAAAGAATTTAAGCTTCAGTAAAAAGTTAGGGCATAATCTTAACCTCAGTAATGTCCAAGTGAGCAGGTGCTGTGATGTGGGAGGTATTGAGATGCTGTGAAGGAAAAAATCTTTTCTGTAATTTTGTGCATGAAAAAGTAAATTCCCAATTTTTGCCTGAAAGCACTTGGTACTGAGTACAATTCTTCCTAAGGCATCATTGCCACAAGTTTTTTTAGCCTTTCCTCCTCTTTCTGGCACAGCAATTGCTCCTTAATCTCCATCTGCAGCTGTTGGGCTGCTTCACTGTCCAAACAACTGTCTGCAGGCCCCAGAAATAGTCTTTTTGTTGAGGACCTGGCTTTAATCCTCTTCATCCTGATCCCACCAAAAAATAAGCAAATGCCTGCAGCTGAAATTAAGCAAAATCAACGTTGCCTGATGAGAAGCAGGAGAAGAGCCCAGCAGTTTGGAGCTCATCCCCCAGGGCACGTTATTAAATGTGCACCTGAAGGGAATGAGACCTGCAGGTGAGAAAGACAGGCACACATTGCAGACCTTTTTCCACAGTGCTTGAAAGGAGAGAGTTCCTTAATTCCTGGCCACAGATCCCCTCTGGCCTCCTCCTGGAAACATTAATGATAAAGGTGATAACACTCAATGAATGCCTCCTAACCCTGAGCATAACCTCTAGATTTAATTCAGCCATCCTTGTCTCTTCAACTTTCTGCCAGAGTCTTGTTCAAAAGTTGTGTTATCTTGGTTTATAACTTTGACCTCTGAAGGCTAGGGGCATGGAGTCAATCAATTTTTCATACTTGAGACCTACATGAAAAACTGTTTCATTATGTCTTGGTATTCACTTTTTTAAAATTCTCGGTTTGAATATTGCAAATGTGTTTTATCTCAAAAGCACTGTGAAAAAAAAATGGAGCTTTTCCAGCTGTAGTCATGTTTTCATCCTCCTTATTTTAGCCAAGGTAGTAAGTGGGGCTGTGTGGAGAGGTGGTATGGTATGTGGGGACCAACAAAAATTTCCTGACACATTCAATACTGAAACATAAGTGTGCTGGTATATACAAATAAATCACTTTTTACTTTTTTACTTCCAAATTGCCAAACTAATGCTGTGTTCTATTTTTATTCTCACATTTCATGTGTTACTTGAAGTCATAGGCAACAGAACAAAGAGGAGAAAAAGGCACCTAGCAATTCATGTTTCCCTATCCCTCTCAGAAGTCTCTCATTATGAGCAGCCTTTATTTCCACTGTATGTATGGTTATAGGTATGAATTAGTTTAAATATCAAAGTAGGCCATTAAATAGGTAGCCAATTAGATAATCTCCATTAGAGGAAAACACTGCTGTTTAATTAACTTGTTAAAAACACTCCCATACACATACCCTGAGGATAAAATCTCCTGTAAAAGAACCAAAAGGTATTTAGCCATTGCAGCTGCCAACTTTCACAGGTACACAAATGCCTTTCTCAGAAAGAATATGTAGCATGCACTGTGAGATTTACTCCTCTCAAAGTCACAGAATTCAAAAGTGCCTGACACCTGTTCTCTTGGCCAGTATGGCTGAGTGCAAGAGAGCAAATTCAGGCCAGTTGTGTATTGGAGGAGAGGAAATCCCTCTTACCCCTCTCCAAAACAAGATATTCAAAACACTACACACCTCTGAGCAGTCTGCAGAGAATCCAAATTACCTGGCACAGATGTAGCTGTTCCAGTTGCTTCCTTGTCCCCATCTTCCCAAGGTACACATCTGTCTTTCCATCTCCTACATTCATTATTTTCAAAGATAGATTTGAATTTTCCTCCTAATGAGGAAAACTATGCAGAAGGATTCATTGACCCTTAAAAGAGCCTGATCACTGTCAAGCCCAGAGTCAATGTTTAGAAACATAATTTAGTTCTTGCTATATTTGAGCTGTTGTTATATCCAGACAGAGGAGACACCAAGCGACATCATTACTCTGCAAAACAAAATGAAATTTGCTAAATTTTCTATAGAACCTGGATATTCTTGCACATACTCCTGTAAATTTATATTACCTTAGTACCAGAAACAACTATTCCTACTTTTTCATGTTACCTATAAAATACACTTTTGTGAAGATAGATACATTATGCAGAAAGAAATCTTCATTACAATATAAAATTTCCAGAGAAAAAGAAAACCTATAATCATAAAATGTCCTGATTTGTAAGGGACTCATAAGGATCATCAAGTCCAGCTCCTGACCCCACACAGGACAACCCCCAAAATCACCCCACTGTGATTCAAATATAGATTCTGTGAACTAAGATTTGATACAAATTGTGATGGGATGAGAAGATATTTGGAGTCTGAACTGCCCTTCATAAAGCACATAGTTAACTGAATCAGTCAATATCAGTCAGGATATTTTCAGAACACAACTTCATAAAATCCATAATATTCTTATTTTTCAAACACAAAAGAATAAGATTAATAAGGATAATGCCATAAATCTTTAGACATCAAACTAAAATTTATTTCATCTACCAAAAACTCTACAATTAATAATTTTAATATGGAAATACCTTACATTGTCCAGAGGAAATTCTCCCAACTAGTGTGAAATTAATTTTACCAAGACGTGACTTAAAGACAGGACAAAAACTCCTCACAAGTTTATTTTACTGCTGCCAAACAGTAATTCATTGGCATGCTGTCTTCACCTAATTTTTAGGCAATCAGCAAACATGCCTGGTACAACAGATATTATGATCTTTGGCTCCATATAAAATAAGGGCTCTTAAAATGAGTTACAACTCAGGCATCATATGTAGGATTCAGTGCTTATCTTCATTTTAACTGTCCAATAGCATCCCAAATGCCTTCATCTCCTTCCCCAAAAATGTGTGCCTTGTTTCATCTGTCAGCTCTGTAGTGATATCTTGAATACTCAAAGCCCTCTATCTATGTAGGCAACTGAATCCCAAATGACACCAAGCCCATAACCCACCAACCATCAGCTGAACATCTAATGCATGTACATTTGATTTTGAGCCAACAGACATTACTTACCATTTCTTCTACAGTAAAAGATTATCACCATATATTTTCCAAAGGCTCAAAGAATCCTCAAAACCAGAACTTCAAGGATTAAAAAAAAAAAAACAACTAAGCCTGAAAGATCTTAAGGGCTGCATTCTCAGTTTTGTTTTTCAGGAAATAAAATTCTGCTTCAACACTTGCTCGAAGATCTACAGTAAATCTGCTCTGTAAATCTCACAAGTGACTAGAAGGAATTGCCTTTGAAACCGAGGCATAGCTCATACCCTACTTAGCAATTCTATCCTGTAAAATTGCATCAGGATGTCTCATTACAGGCACTCTTTCAGCTGCATGCAAACATGATCTTGGCTTCCACACTGCTTTACAAGCTTGTTACACACCATTTTTCCAAAAAAAGGTACATTCCCAGCACTTGTTGAGGAATGAGCCTTTACAGGAAGGAGACAGCTCGATACAGACATTCTGCTTTTCCACAAGCATATTTTCTTCATCAATCACGGCATATATAATTATTATATAAAAAAAGGTAAACAAGCTCACCCAAGCTAACCCACAAATGCTGATGCATTGCAGCTAAGCCTGACAGAAGTCTAGGCCATCAGGGATACTGAAGCAGATGATGTTTTTTTGGCTTGCCACCAGCCATGGTGAGAGGAATCGGGAGGGATGGCAGCGCAGGGATGTTCATCTTGTGGTTGTGGGCAAACCTACAGCTTTTGGACTGAGAAATTAAATCAGCAGATCACAAAGGTTCCAACATAGGTTTCACCTCTGGACATGTTTCACCTCTGTCATACTATTAGTGAAGTCCAGCAGAAGTGGATAAAAGGTAGGCTGGGGGCTACGCTGTAGGAACAAAACCAAGTATTTGGTCAGGGCAAGATGCTATGAGACTTCACTGGAACATCTATCTGTGAGATTGAGTTTGGAGGACTAAATCATCTCTGTCCAGCCATCAGTGTAGCTGTCCTCACCCACCTCACCCCAAAGAGCAGCTCTTACCCTTCTGTGGTACTGGGGCTGCCAGCTCCTACAGAAGTCCCTGCTCACAGCCCAGAGCCCCAGCGTCAGTCACTCCCCACTCTTAGCATATTTTATTCCAGTTATCTGGACCCTGGCATCTCTCCAACACAAAGATAAATCAACCTCCATTCCAATGTAAGGGATACCTGCATATTGCCCTCCTCAACTACATCACATGGAGCAAAAAACAAAAAAAAAACAACATGAGGGAGGATATTTGTCCCTCCTTCCCCACCTTACAGGAAACACAAATGAGTGGTGTTGTACTACATAGGCAGGAGATTTTCCTCTGCCTAGCAACTGCTGTTTTCCTCTCACAGCATATGGTCTTATTTAGTTTTTCTCTCCTAGCAGTGAACTAATAGACGAGAGGAAGACCTTTGTCTTTTCACAAAGGGAAAAAACCAAAAATGTAGTTCTAATGAAAGGTAGACACTTATCTTGGTGCCATGAGAAAGTGTTCACACCCCATTAAACAGAAGGTAGATCCCTGTCTCTCTGGTTCTTGTGTTTGTTGCCTCTGATTGTTAAACAGAGCAAGGGCTCTCCCACATCCAAGCACCTGCCTCTAATTGCAGCTTATTGCATTCCCCACAGGGAAACAGGAACAGCTGCAAAGGAACACTGTACTGATGCAAGAGCAGAAAACATTCTTTTTTTCCTGAGCAGGAAATGTGCTGCTTTCTACAAAAAGCACACCACTCTAGAGAGAAATCATTAGGAAAATTTTCTAGTACTCTTTGGTTTTCCTGTTTTCTTTGTTTTCATTCAAACAAGTTAACAAACTCCTACTGAAAAATAAAATCTTAAAAATTTAAGAATCTATAAAGAATATTTGAAACTTCTATTTCAGGAAAAAATAATGTTTTTGGCTGAGCCACTTTCTTGCTTGTTTTTTAATTGCAAGATTTCCCATCATGCCTTGGCAGGTCATCAAGACTTAAATTGAATATAATTCAATAAAATTAATGAATAAATAAAGTTTAAGACTATGTTCTAAAAAAAAAAAAAAAAAAATTGAGGGTTTCTCCCCAGCCTGTTTGTTAATTAATAGCTTTTTTATGGAGGGCTGTATAATGAAACTCTAGGAGACTATGTATATTTTTTACCTTTGCTTGATTTAGACCCTTTTTCTTTTCAGCATTTGTTCCATTTATTTGTCTTCTGAATAAAGCATTTTTAATAGGATACTTAATAGATAGTGTATGATAAAAGAATATCGAGAGGCTATCTTTTTCTGGTTTTTTTTATGGATTGTTTTCCTCTGTCTTTTTCAGAAACTTCCTGGAATGAAGAAGAATGCTGAAAACCTTTACAATTATGCCAAGCCCCAAATGCAGGGGCTGGCCAGCAGTTCTTCCTTTGAACTTGGGTGTTCACCAGCTGACAGAATAATGAGGAAATCTTCATGTGACACAGGGCTGGTTGGAGAGCTCCTCCAGCTTAGGAGAGCAGAGAAAATCCTGATAAAAACCCTGTCCAGTGGCTTGGTGAAAGTCAGCAGAAAACAAGACACGGTGATGCGAGGAACCACCCACGCTCATCTCATGGGGAAAAGCCAGCAGGAAAGTTTCTCCTCCTGCATTAAATTCAGGGCTTCCTGGCCTAACTAGGTCACCTCTACAAAATTCAAATGGAAACAATAATCCTAGAGTTTGGAAGCCCTAGGGCTTCCCAGCATGGTAACAGCAGCTCTTTTAGATTGCAAATGCTTTCTGGGCCCAAGTTGTGAAAGAGATATTTGCTTTTTCTATACCAACCTCTGTAGCCAGAGGTGGCACAATAAACAGTAAAGTCACAGCATCACTCTCTGTCTGGGCCTCCTAATACAATACAATAGATGGGAAAGAGCTATTGTTTCTTTGCATATCCCTCTCATGAATTATTGAAATAAAAAAAATGCGAATCTTCCCTTTTTTTTTTCCCCAGAACTACTAAAGAAATAGAATATTTAACCTCCCACCTGCTTACCCAAAATAAAAAAGAATAAAAATGGGAATGTTTTCTTATTCTCTTTGAAGTTCATTGGATTTAAGCAGACTGTAATACTGAAGTTTGGTTAGTTGCATGTGCTGCATGCTTCGTGTTGTGCTCCAACTTCCTTATTTATTTATTTTAGACAACTGAAATAGACTTGTTTTTAGTCTAAAATATTGACTAAAAAAGTAAAAAAAAAGAGCCAATTTGACAGCCTCAGTGTATGATGATGCCTTTGACAGAATAGGCACAAGCCAAAAGCAGCATTCTTTCCCTACATTGTTTATTTGGATAGGCCTTAAATTTGAGATGTCTCTTTTGGACTGAGGAACAACTCAGCTTTAACAATCCTTCTAGGCTTTGCCTTAGGTTTTTAACAACAAAGAATTTTCACATGGGAGGAGTGGAGTTTTCATTTAGAAAGAAGACAGAAAACACTTCCACTCATGCAGGTTAAGTGAAGGAGGAGAAAAATACTCCTTGCATAGTGATCAAGTAATGAATGCTGGGAACTGAAACATCTCAGGGAATCTCATGTCCTCCTCCTTCCCATCTTCTATCCTGCACCCAGATGTTCAGCAAAAGGCCTGTGAAGGGGTGGCTGCTGCTTGTGTTGCCCCCTTGGACCCATAACCACATTGCAGACGAGGAGCAGAAACCACCAGATTGCCCTCAACACAGGAGAGCAGCACCTCTTTCCTGCATGTCCCTGAGCATCTTGGACACCCCCTCAGTTCAGGAAGGGCTGTGTGCTCATCCTGCAGAGGCACAGTGACAATCCTTTCCAAGCCCTAGCTAGCTCTGCTGTGTGCCTCTACACTCTGGCTCTGCTTTCTGCCTCGTGCTCCTTTGCTCCCCAGCTAAAACGAGAGGCTCCAGAGATCAGCAGTTCAAGCATGATGGCCCAGATAATTATTTTCAGTGGAATAAAAAAATATTCTATGGGATTAAAATGAATACAACCTTCTAAGTAAGTTTCTTTCCTCACAAGAACTTTCTAAGGATTTAGTTGAAAGGAAGTAGTCAGTTGTTCAGTCTCTGGTAACAAGTGAACATGGATGACAGATAACAGGCTCCAGCTCTCAAGGAAACATAGAAAAATTTGGAAAACAGCAGGGGAATTATAGATGAAGAACATTGGTCAGTACTGGAAGGATATTTGTTAGGATCATTAACTCTGAATTAAGCTTTAATATTTCTTTCGTTTGCTGGACCTGCCTCAGGTTAATTAATTTTCTGCCAGAGCAGGCTTTGATCTCACAGTCACCAGCAGTGATGACAGGCCTCAGGCTGTGACAGATGAAGTTGTTCTCAGGTACCAAACATAGACTGACATCACATTTACCTCCTGCCCAAGAGTATTTTCCTTTACCTTGAAAGGTGAGGCAGTTTCTAGGTATTAGTGGGCAAGAGCAGGGATAGGAGCAGTTCCCTCTGAAGCAGCTCATTTTTCCCATGTTCACACCTACACTTCTAAATCCCCTTAAATCTGACTGGGATAATAACTCTCCACACTTATAAAGATGTAATAATAATGTAATTGTAAGAACATTTAATATTTTAATAGTAATATGGTGCCATTATTTACTCTGTGGTGTAACTCACCAGTGTCATGAAAAACAAGATCTAGAAGAAAATATAACACAGAACATAAAACAGGACTTTAGACTGGGTTTTTACCTTAATTATCACAGCCAAGAGCACTGGTCCTTACTTGTTACAACACCAGCTTCAAACTAATATATTCCTAGAATTCTGAGTGTCATATGAGTTTAAGTAAAGCCATTGTAAGAATTCCACTTTTTATAATCACCTACATACTGAGAATTAGATGAGAGTTCTACCAGTTCCATTCATCACTGTGTATTTGTAATTGAAAGGTGACACTTGGCATCTCTCCTGCCTGTTTTCTATTTGCCATGTTATTTTTCATATTGACAGGCCACGCCTTGTCAGATCTTGTGAATATTATGTACACTGGTTAAACAAACTGACAATTTAAAATAATTATTCAGAAATCATGCTTTCTGCTGTTAATCAACTAGTTAGTCCCATTTGTTCCCAACTCCTTTCCTAGTATCTGAGGCTAAGGTGTCTAAACTTTTGAGGTTATCTGAAACTAAGAAAACACACTTTTATTTAGCACTCAAATAGTACATTCTACTTGTCTATGTTGGAGGCAGCAGCTCCATAGCCAAGGCTTTTTTTTTAGCCCAAATTAAATGAATTTGTGTATATGCACACATCATTAAAGTACAACATTTAGAATTTATCCAAGATCTAATTGCCTGTACACCAAATGGAGTTTTTATTGCTCTCTGTAATAGGAAATCTAGATAACTATTTTTTGTTTGCTTGTATGCCTGCCAATATAGAAGTTGACATAATTCAGTCTTTCATATTCTAAGCAACCAAGATGATTAAATTAGTTGCATATTATTATATCTTGACAGAAACTCCCTCTCCCAAAATATCATTAAATCTGAGGGGGTTTGTTTGTTTTTAAGAATATTGAGTTACAATGGAAAAAAGTCAACACGAATTTGCAGTTTACATAAAACCAGGGGAATATACAATATATTTAAGACATGTGAAAAATGAATGGCAAGTGAGTGATGGATTTCTTGGCTACTATATAGGATGAAGGAAAAGAAGTAGGTGCATGGAGGCCTTTTTTGACAAACATATATAAATCCTTATTTAAAATATGTCAATTTGACAAATATTCCATGTTACTATCAAACATATGAATCACAGTTTCAGGGAATGTTTTAAGATTATTTTAATGTTTTCCTAATTATCCTGCATGGTAAGGTTTTACTGAAGTTAGTCACATCATGCAGCTACTAACTCCTGTATTTCTTGTTAACATGAACAGCTAAAAAACTTCTATTACTGTCTCATAACAAAAATGCTGTAAAAAAGAGTCAGGACACTCAGTTTATGTGCTGGATGCACCTCACTTACATTTATTTATTTAAATATATATTTATTATCTCATTTATTATCAGCAAAACATAGAACACTTTAAAGAAGCTTCAGGTCTTTCCTTCTGGCCCCCTCATTCACTCCTTTATTGAAAGTATTATTTTATTACAGAGATCTGGGTAATTTTCTACATGTGGCATATATCAGTAGTACTATGACAAGTTACAGAGTTGTAGGAAGCAAATCTAAAGAGAATAAAGCAAATCCACTTTCTTCCCTCCTAATCTTCGCACAACCTGATTTTCACAACTCTTGGGTGATAAATCAATTATTTTCATTCGGTGCATATTCATAAAAGGTCCTTTTTTTACAATCATAGGATCATAGAATGGTTTGGGCTTGAAGGGACCTTAAAAGTTACCTACTTCCAACTCCCATGCCATCAGCAGGGACACTTCACTTGACCAGGTTGATCAAAGCCCCATTCCACCTAGTTAATTTTCATTTAAAAAAAACAGCACACATTTTAAAAAGCTTTTAGACAGTGTGTGAATATCAAATTCAACACTCATAAAACACACCATAAACCTCAGAGAGCTCAAAACCTTAGGTTAACTTTGTAAATATTGGTGTAAAACAAACAAACACACCCTAAGAGGCACAAAATCCAGTGACAGCTAAATTAAATTCACAATAACGTCTTTCCCTGGAGATTAGTGCTTTCACTGATGTTTCACAGATATTTCAGCAGTAATCCCTTTACATGGGCATGCAGATTCAGTTTTACAGATAAAGTGTCCTCCAAGAACCTCAGATTGAGGTTGCCTTTTCAGAGGCCAAAGGGCAGTATTTCAGATTACTTCAACAGAAGTAAGACAGTGATTAGCAACTCTCTTCATTTATATGGCTGCTGAAATACACATTTTAGCTGCATCATGGGCTTACACATATTCATTGGCATTTCCCCTTTTCTTCATATTGACTGCAGTCTGTTTGCCTTTTCTTTCATTTTTGTACCCTGTCTTTTCCATCTGGTGTCTCTTTTATCTCCATCTAATTAATGAAGGTTTGCCCACTCCATTTTAGAAGTTTCAGCTATGACAGTTGTGCATGCTCATTTCAAGCACTTGTTATTCATACCTATTCTGACTTTGCTGTGCAAGCATTTGGGACTATACTTAGCCAGAAATTTATTTTATGAAATGGGCCTCTCCTAAAAATTATTCTCATCAACTCAGAATAGTTCATGGATTAACATGAGATTCAGATAAAATGAATTTTCAAACATATATGGTGTTGTTTGGTTGTGTTTCTATCAAGGTAGTTTCCTAGTTAGCCAATGTTAAGCTATTCAGAATGTTTGGATTTATTATACCAGAACTATGTTTAAAGCACCACACAAGCTTCTCATATTTATCACATGCAGCTCACCATAGAGGTCAGCCCATACAGCTTCCCCCTTGTGCTGCTTTGAATAAAACCATCAGCTGGATCAGTAGGGCAAGATTCAGCAAGTCTGTATGAAGAAAAATGGCTTTAACATCTGCAAATAGGAAGAAATTTAAGAGATTGTATTGAGGAAATACAGTGTGCTACCCCTGTTATGGGGAAACTGCATTGTTTTTAATGTGCAGGAAGAAGGGATGCTAAAATATTTAATATCTTAAGGAAGATTAGCTGTATTATTTATAACAGAGAAATAGAAAAGCACATTTATGTTTAGAAACAGAACTAACCCATATGTATTCTTTACACACATAATTAAGACAGTACCAAATTTAGGTGATCACAGCCACATTTGGTCATTTACAATAGTTTTTCCTTTGTTTGCCAAGGGTACTTCTTACATGAAAATAATTAAATCAGACTGCAAACACAATCAATCATAGAATTCCTTCTCATATTCCATACGGTTTGAGCATAACATCAGAACACCTACTTCTTTTATAAAGGTCCTTCACATTTTATGCCTTTGCTCTCTTTTTATATTTCACTATATCAAATCTCAGTGATTGGTTACTTTGTTCTCAGTCCCACTGGGCCTGTTATCTGTAATTAAATATAAGCCTCCTTGATATTAGTGGTGTGCTGATGGATTGTTGCTTACCTACCAGGCAGCACTTAGAGAAATGGAGGTCCTTGAAAGCAAACAGCATCAGAGCATAAATCAGCTAGAATGAAGACAGGAGTGAATATAGATTTTTGTGGTAGGAGCGCTCAGGAGATTGTTCTTCGAAGTCCACAGATTGGAGATTACATTCATATTGATTTATCGTCAGACATTTATTGATCATTGGCTAAATGACTCTACAGATAAACATATGTATCTTTCCACTTCTGCCACTAAACCTCACCTTACTGACGCTGCAAAACTAAAAGCATAATCCTCTCAGAATTAAAATGTTAATTTAATGCTGCATGAATATAATGCTGCATTTGCAGTACAATAGGCCTGAAACAAATTACAAAACCGAATCTCACCTCCTACTCCTATTAGAACAAATGAAAACCTGATTAAAACAGTCCAGATTTCCTTTCAACATTTTAAGTAAACTATTCTATGACTATCCCTGGAGTTCTAAAATCTCTTTACAGCATTTCCTGTAACACCACATATAAAAAATAAATAACCAAAAAAAAAAAAATAAACCCAAACCTACAAAATTACAGCTGCTTCCAATTTTTGAACTAGAGGACATTGCTATGAAGATTTTGTGTTGTAGATATTGGACAAGGAGCTGTCAGCAAATTCCTACAATTATTTTCATCTAGTCTTGTCAATTCACATCCTGTAGTATCATAGACCAGATCTTACCTTCTATGGAGCCAAGGCAGTTTACTGTAGTTCAGTAGTGAAACATTTCTACTTAAGGTCAGTTTCTTTTTCTGAGTTTTTTTTTCAGAAACACTTTTTTCCATTTGCATGTTTCACTTAGAAATATGAAATTCAAATGTGATCACACCACAGATCTATTTTTGCAACACATGTAAATCTAACATTTCAGAGACATGAGTCGCCAACTAAGTGAAACTTACTCTTGAGTGTTGTCTGCCATTTGCAACACATTGATTTGGTGAAATCCCTATGATGCTGAACCCACTTAGGTCTTGTATTTACTCAACAGCAACCAAAGCACCAGAAAAGTTAGCAACAATTACCTGGCTATATGCCTGCATGAGCCAAAATAAAATGGAGAAGGAGTATGTAAAGAAAGGACCAGTTAAACACAAAGATGAAAGCAGCATCCATACAGTGAACTGCCAGCCTAATTTTAATGAACTCATGAGTTTGCTCTGGACATCAGCAAAGATTTTCACATGATAATAAACAGAGAGGGTGACCTGAGCTCAGCCTTTGCTAATCAACACTCTTTCCCAAATTAAAAAAAAAATTCCTGTTATCTTCCTTTCCTTGCCTTCAGAATCCATACAAATAAGACTGGCTTGGAAGTTCCTAGATAAGAAAATTATTCACCAACTTTTATAATACATGTAGAAATTAGGAAAACACATATCATTAGTTCAAAATTCAAATTGACCTATTGAATTGAGCTTTCCCACTGGAAAAATGAATATTTAATTGAGAAGATAAAATACTTATTCGCAAATAGAAAATATTGGTTTTGTAGAAAATTATGTCAGAAGCCAGGGGTTAGAACTTACTGCCATAAGGAAGATTTTAAATTAGGAAGGGTTAAGTGAAAGAAATTGTGCTGAGTTGGAACTCTGAAAATGCACCTAGTGATATTTAAGGTTAACTTATGTGTAATATGCCACTAGAATGAAAATTCCTGGATAACTATACCATCAGAAATGCCTTTATGGAACTGAAGGAAATGAAATACCAAAAAATAATGAGCACTTTGGAACAGAAAAGCCTATTACTTACACTTTATTTTATGAAAAGAAAAAAATAAGGAAAGAAAACTAATGAGACCGTATAAAACTATTTTTCATTTCATGGTTATAGCTCCAGTGAAATGTCTAAACAACAACAAAAAAATTGTTCATTATTGTTCATTATTTATGTTGTTATGAGAAGCCAGCAACAAACTCGACTTACAAGAGTTGATGCAAATTGCTCTTACTGCATCCATACACACATACTATTAGAAGTGTGGAAAACTCATCATGGATAACGTGAATTTATTTCATATTTGCTTCACCACCACCATGAGGTTATAACATATAGCAATTTGAGTGGAAAAAGGAAACAAAGAGATGCAATCTTGAGGGAAGAAACAAATGCAGATGGCAGGCATGGCCTGCTTTGCAGTGACTGGGTTACACTCATCCGTATACCTTACCCTACTTCCCTCTGTCCATAGGAGCATGCACATATTTTGAATACCTTGAGCTGAATTTCACATTATTTGTGGTGCCATTACCATGATCTCTGTTGGAGACTTCCAGACTCTTGGGTGGCCCCCCCCACCATTCTCAGACTGTCAATAACCACCCTGCAGAGGCAGAAATAGCAAAACACATCCAACGCCTTGGAAAACAATGCTGTGCCATCACCTAGGATAAATAAGACTTGTTTTTTTTGGTGGTTGGCACACAGTCTTCCTTCACTGACAGCTTCAAATGCCACCATCACTCAGAGGCATCTGAATTAAACGCTCTAGATTGATGCTGTGAGTGCACAGGGCTCATTTGGGTCGATAACAGCGCCATGCTGGCTTGGGCACATCTGTTATTCCACGGTGTACCGAGACTCACGCATTCATAGCTGGAACTAAACCCCCTGCCCCAAAAACTCACTTGTTTTAAATGTTGCTATTGAGATTCACAAAGAATAGCACAGCTCTACACATGGCAGGAAGGAGTGTTTGATGAAAATACTGATTGGCAGCCGTGTATCCCTAGTTCTGCTCCTGGTTTTGCAGTTGACCTGCACTGTGAGGCAAAATGAACCATTTTTATCACTTTGTGCCCTTATTTACCTATACAACAGATAAGGTAACTGAAACTTGCTTTTTCAATTGGAGATGGATGTGAGAACAGCAAAATGTATACATTGAGAGCAAAACAGCCTCAAGCAGGAGCACAAAAGGCCTTGATGAATGCCTTCTTGAAAAATCTTTATATAATTTCTTCATCCCTCTAAATAATTGTAATAAAAATTATGTAATTCTTCTATAGAATTTCATGCTACCGTTTGGTTCTGCAATTTTTGTGAAGACCTGAATAATATAATGCAAATTCTCTCTTTGACAAAATGAGGCCAATAACTACCAATCACTCAATTCTGCTTAGATTTTCTACAAGAGAGCTATAGACACACATTACAAATAGGTACAAATACTAGCAGGTGGGTATTAGTAAGACAAAAAGTTTTTACTGTGAAGACTTCCTAGGCCCAATTTAACAAACAGCCAAAGCTGAAAATGTGTTTCTTATTGGGGAAAATGTTTGTTATGCAAGCACTACTCTTTTACAGTCAAGTTTATACCCCATGTGCTATCATGTGGATAAGTAGTTTTCTCAGCCTTAATTTCTTATTTTCTCTTCTTCTTTGAATAACAGCTGGGAATGCTGGCATATTATAAACTGGCAATCTCATCAGAAGTTGCACTTAAAAGCATTAAGTAAACATCAGTTTTTAAAATTAAGTCTTCAACATGCTGAGAAGCATGTATTTTTATCTCAGATTACAAGTAAATGTGTTAAAAATTAGGATGGTGAGCACTTTTCCTGCCTACCCCCCCTGCTATGTAAAGAAGGCACTGATTACAGTAGTTCAAGCTATCCACCCCATTGTGATGATCAGAATAGTTTGTTGTGACAAAGAAATGCATCTGGACAAAAGATAGGTTTTATAACATGGATATCTTCTCCATGCTACTGATTTACATGTAGCAATATAAATAAATATATAAATTATTTACATGCAGTATTATAAATATATAATAAAGGTCTTATATAAATACCTTTATTATATAAATACCTGTGATTAAATGCTTTGGAGTTGGCACAGAAAGAGGTACATCTAGATACCTCAGGGAGGAAAAAGCCATACTGATTCTAGAAGCTATATTTGACACCTTGATAAAGTCTGTGATTAAGGAAATACACAAAGCAAGAACAGGAGCTGAATGTGATTGAAGTATAGTAAAGATAAAAGGAACAAAGCCAAGTTTAGGTGTACAAACTACAGAAGGACATATCTAAAATAGTGAAGGTGAAGGAAAAATGAGTGGAATATGACTCTCCATCATGTCCTGGGATTAGAAGGGAGTCTGGCCAAAATTAAAGAAGGAACTGTAAGAAGACTAGCTATAATCAGTCAAGGGGTATTAAGTGAATGGATTGCCAGTCTCATTTGTTCAACAAAGAGATTAATCTCTGAATAAAGTAAATCTGCATGAAAATTGTTAGAAAGAACCACAAGTTTTGGCTCCTACCCTCTCACATCACAGGAACTATGTTCCCACATCTCATCCGTATACACTGAAAGACTGGCTCAAGGATCATATTAAAGGCACAAAAAACACTGTTGGGGGCAGTTCTCCTCCTGTTTCTGTGTAGTATTTTATGTATATACATGTATAGCAGTATTTTATATATAGCAGTAGTGCATATATATGTAATAGATAGAAACTGGCAATATTCAGTGTGAAAGCTAAAATCATATTTACAGCCTGATAAAACCGCAGACCTATCTTTTTTTTCACCTGCCCTGTATGATGTACTTCAAAACCTTACCCAGCATTTGTGCTTCAAAGCATTGCCCAAAATAACAGAAAAATAGGAGCTGCATTGTAGGTGTGCCTCAACAGAACTTGATTTATGCAGTTGCTTTTGCTTCTATATTCCTTTTGGTTTTATTTTTCCTTCTTCCCCAACACATGTACAGAGGGAATCTGATGCCTGGTATATGTGGTACAGCTGAAAGCCTTGTTGTGCCTCAAGAAAACCTTGTTGATCAATATCAATTCTATGTAACTTACCGTGCATTCTTTGATCCTTCTTGAGCAGTTATTAAAAAAACATGTCCTTGTGTTAGTCATCTACACACAACATTGCTGGGTTTTTCTCCAACAGTGATACAGGCACATGCAGACAACACTGAAAGGAAAACATAATTCTGTCTGGACAAATAACACTGACAGAGTTATTTTTAAGAATACTTATCACTCAGATTTTTATGTGTAAAATGAGATAACGGATCTTTTTATATTTTTTTTTTTAACTGAGAAACTCTCTCCGAGTCCAAGGAGGCTATGTTTCACCAAGAATCCTCAAGTGATGTATTTGCACTGTGATTATTCACAATAATTCATGGTTTTGTCAGCTATGCATTGCAGAGTGTATATGAACAAAAATCAGATGATGGAGTACCAATAAAAGTAAAAAATATTACATTTATCTTAAGAGTTTTCACTGGATATGTTTGCTACCACATTTGCAGTGGAAGCAGAAGACATTAAGGATGAGCTAGGAGCTCTCTTCATATTTTACATGGAGTGAATGAGATTCTGGCCCTGGAAGTGTTGCACAGTGAATGAGTGAGTGCTATGAGCAGCTACATTTTTACACAACACACCAGAAGCTACCAGTCAGAAAGTCCTAAAGAAACAGCGTTCATAATTTCCACTGTAACTTTTTTCCCCTACTTCCTTCAAATATGAAATCCTTCTGGAGTGGGCAAGTGAATTTTAATATTATGCCTAGCGATAAATCTGCATCTAAAAATAGGATAACAGGTCCTCTTATGGTTTTGACATTTTTTTTTTAATAGTAATGTGGTTACCAAGCAAACCTCAGATCTAAATCTTATGGCTCTATAAACTTCGCGTTTGTTAATGGTACTCCAGAGTACCTGGAGAGCTCTTTGGAATTAAGTGCTGTATAAAACCCCCGAAAATAAACAAGCAAGGAAACCAAGCCAAGAAAAACCTCCAAAACTAAAAAAAAAAAAAAACCAAAACAAAACAAAAAAAGAAATCCATTATTCTAAGGAACTTATGTTCCAAAGACAGTAAGAAAAGTAACAAAAAACCCTGCAGCTAAACTATTGTGAACAAGTTTCCTGATCATCTAGAAAGAAAGTTAAATCTTATGACTCGTCCAGAGTCACTGATCATTCGTACCTTTTACTGAATGAACTGAAAAATATATTTATTTATATGTATTTTAAGTCTGTCAATTGGAGAGGCTGCTGAAAATCAACATTTAACAGAGAGGAATTTGAGGAGAACCTGAATAGCTATATCACACTGAAGAATATAGTTCAAAATATATCTATCTGATATATGTTAGCTCATCAGATATGCTGTGAATCACATACAAAAGAAACCTTCACATTGCTGCTAGGATATTTTCTATTAAACATTCACCAGCTCTGACATAATTTTTGTAAATTCTTCTAATTCATATGAAGAAAGTATATGAAATCACTGTAGATATTGTTGTTTATTTTTAATTTTCTATGGGTTATAAAATGCACACTTAGAACTAAATGCCAATCGTTTCCTCTTCAGTGTTGCTGAACAAGATATCAGATTCCTAATGAGGAAAAACCAGAACATCAGTTTGTTATGCATCTTATTCATGAGTACATCCAGAAAGGATGAATAGATGACTGACTGTAATAAGGAATAGCTAATGATACACAGCACAGTAGACATTTTTCATTATACATCATTTCTCTCCAGTTACCAAAAGTATGGATTAGCAATGATGCTGGGAAAAGGAACACACCTGACATTTTGGTGCTTCAGTCAGCTCATACAAATGAGCTAATTTGCAACACATTGTTGCCAACCCAACAGAACTTCCTGAACATCTTATATTTTCAAATTAGAGATAACAGGGAGCAAAATTATAGATTCCTCTCTTTTGCATTTAGTTGACAAAGATAAAAGGCAGTGAAAATACTTATATATGTATCAGTCAAATGAGTGAAATTTGACGAACGAAGGAAAAAGACAACACCAATATAAAATGCATTTGCTGTTAATGACTCTAAATCATGTTTCTGCTTTTTTGCCTCTTGCAGTCTTAAGAAAGGCCCTGCCATAGCACAGCAACACTTCCAGGACGATGGAAAAAAAAGTGAAGAGGGTTTTTTGTTTTTAACCTGCGTGAAAGAAAAGCATGTTTGCATAAAGTGATGCATCCAGGCTTGTGTTTCTAAGAGTTATTCCTATCACTTTGGAATTTGACTGAGTTTTAATGTATATTTAAAAGGTATCATGACCTCGAGAAGACTAACTCCTTTTCTAACCTTGAACAGAACTACATCTCAGCTACAGTGATTGCTCTAATGTAGTGGGGTGAGTATTCCTAAATATGAAGATTAGAGACAAACTACTTGTGCTAAATATGCAAAAGGTTCCTTAACAATGTATGTCTGCCCCATCCTACCTGCCAGAAACCTTTTTTCCTTCCTGCTCTCACATCAAATATGACCATTGCCAAATGCACCATATGGACAGGGTCATGCAATCTTTTCTTTGCTGACCTTTGCAAAACTGCTTTATAGTCTCTCGGAGGAGACTGAAATTAATCCACTGGGGAAGACAGAAATATCTGGGGTCAGAATATGCTTTCCTTCCTGCAGAAAGCATGTTGTATAATTGTGTGAGAAATACTTCAAAAGGAGATGGTTGTCTTTTCTTCCACTCTCTTATTACTACAACCAGAGCTTGAAAAGTTCATTATTCCACATATTTCTGCAGTGTGTTTTATTTTAACAGGAAATATCTCAAGGAAATACCTGTAAATGACAATCTTATAACTGAGAAAAAAAAAAATCATAGAAATTTTGTGCTTCCAGCCAGAACTCAGGTTTTTCTTCTCTCATAGCACACCAAATTATAACAAAAAAAAAAAGCTGTTTCATCCTTCTTATGTAAATGAGGATTGTTCATGCACCTAACAGAAACATAATTCTATCTAGACATCAAAAAATTATTAGAGTCCTAATTGAATAGCAAGCTGTTAAAAATTATTTCACTTAGTGTTCTAAAAGAAAAACAGCATGGATACCTTATTCTATTAATTATTTTATTTGAGAAATATACTTTATCTATAGCTAAAAGAACCATGAAAAAAAAAAAATCCAAGATTTTTGAGTAAAGCTCTTCCACAGAGCCAGAAAAGCCACTGAGAATGATGCATTTGCTTGTTATTTTGGAATGATTAATTAGAAAGTTGTGTAGAGTAGACTTTTGTAGAAACTAAAGAGGAAGAGACCAAACACCAGATTTCCAAACCTCCAAACTGATGGTGAGGTGAGATTTGACAAAATTTAATATATCTGAGCAGTGGGGTTATCGTCCCATTAATTCTGTTTAAGTGCATAATGATGCCTTGGGATTAGCAAATACGGTTTTTCATGCAACTTTAAAAATATACAAACCTGTTCAGCTTTATTTTCTCTTCTAGCCTCTCTTTTCTCTACATGTAATACCGTAGAGAACAAAACTCTGTAAATGTTCTAATACATTTTTAATGAAGAACAACAAACTGTTAAATCACACATTAATTATTTTACTACATCCTTAATGCAATGAATAAGTAAACTCTTTGACAGCCCTGTTCTTATCATATGAGTAGAAATTTGCCAAAACGTGGCTGACAAGTGAAAAAGACACCATCCACATACCAGAGTACATCTACTGACATGTGATTACTGTCTAGCTGCTAAATAAGCAATAACCATCCGTGGTTTCAGGAATATACAAGCATAACCACATAATAGACATAAAAAACCAAGGGAGTAGCATGAGATACTGCACTGAGATACAGCTGTCAGATGTATTTTGAAATGATCATAATTTTCTAAATATACCAGAGTAGGTTAGATGGTAGTTTTTGATGTTTGTTTTAATGGACACACTTTACAACAATCAAGAAAAGGAGAATCCAAAACTAGAACATGAGTTCAGCTTCCTTCCAAGACCTTTAAACCATCATCTCTCTTATGAATGCTATGAGCCAGGTCTGTTTCTACCTGCCAAACTAGAACACTGAAAAAAAGACCCCTAGAAACACAAAAGTATTAGCCTCAATCTAAATCTTGACCATAAGCCTGCAACCTAATTTTCAAAGCTCAGCTGTCTATCCTAAAGAGCCTATAAATTGATAAAAGCAGTGTCAAGCTTTCCAATCAGAAAACCAAAGGATGTAAACTTGCTCTGCATGGCTGAAAGCAGACATGACAAGCTCAGCATGAGAATAAAGGTTTCCTTCATGGTGGAACCCACATTGGGCTAGTATTCAAAGCTGAAATCTTCACTGAGGATTCATTGAAAAAAACACCACCTAAGATAAATATTAGAGACTTTATTGTGCTTTCTAACTAAGCTATTAGGTAAAACTCAAGGCATTTGCTAATACTGCTCATGTATCTGATTCCAATCAACCATATCAGCAGGCATCTCTTTTTTTCTCTGTGAGAAATCTTCTTTAATGTTCTTTAAGGTTCTTAAGATCACAAGCAATTTTTTGAGTTCTTCTCAGTGGATTATTGCTGCTAATGAAAGAGTCAATGGGAGTTAACTGTATTAAAATTGGAGCTTCATTTAGTGACAGTGAACTACTTAAAAAAATGTCATTTGCCCTTATAAGAAACAGTGGTCATACCTGAAACATTCAAACCTCAAGATCTTCACTGCAGCAGGTAGTCCAGGCTTAGGCAAAAGTGGGAAGGAGTGTCCAAATTCTCAGTGTCAGCCCAAGGGCCATGAACTGTTGCTTCTTGGAGGAACAGGCTTCCAAACTTCACATGCTGGGAATGAGGGTAGGTTCTTTGGGAAAGAGGATATGCTTTTCCATCATGATTATTGATGTATTTGCTAGAAATGAAACATGTGAGCATTAACCTCAGCTTGAGAGAAATCTTCTGTCAGGAATGGTTAAGCTCTGAACGTTTCCCATCCTTGCCAAGAGGAAGAAACACCTCACAGTGGTCTACCCATGCCTGATAATAACTCAGAGAGAAAAGGCCCACAGGTTCCTTCAAGAGGGATCTAAACATCAGCTGGACTGTCAAACCAATGGAAATTCAACCCTCTTGGAAAAATTTTTCTTTGCCTCCCTGTTTTCAATACTCTTTGTCAATAGATTTTCTTAGATGTGTGTATATCTATCTATCTATCTATCTATCTATCTATCTATCTATCTATCTATCTATATATATATATATACAATACTTGTACAATCTGAAAGCAATAGTAATTAACACAATTTTTTCTCCATCAGAGAATTTGGCCAGATATATATTTTGGATATGAACTGTTGAGAGTGCAGAAACAGGGAGAGGAAAATTGATATTTTTTTTTCCTTAGCAACTTTTCCATAAGGCAGTGAAACTCTATCATTAAAAGACCCTGCATAGTTACAGAAATGCTTCATGTACAAAAGCTTCTCCACAGAACTAAGGTCAGCTAAGCCATAACCTGTGTCTATGTAGCTCTGTTTCTTTCATAAACTATTGAAGATGCAGCTCAAGAGATAAGAGAAGACAGGGTAGTTTCTCCCTCCCAAAAAGGGAGACATAACATACACAATAAAATCAGTATGCAAATAGTAATATGATTAGTAAGTATGAAGAGCATCAAAATGAGGAAAAGTTGTAATTCACAGCCTTGACCTGGAACAATTTTGTAGCCCAAGTGACAAATATTTAGTTAATCCTACACTGTACTGAAAGTGTACAGTGTTGAAATATTTTAATTTTTTTTTAATATTTTAATTTCAGGCATTTTCTTAAAATATTAATTCAGCTTTTTTCTCTATGTCCTCTTCCCCTGATCACAGTCAAAGTCAAATTCTGTCCCAGCTATGGGCATAGCTCTGGATCTGTAGTTCAACTTCAGTCAGCACTTTTATAGCCTGCCAAGGAAAGGCACCTGCAGAGGTGCTCTGCAGCTGTGGTATGGCTCAAGTTGGTAGTCTTCAGTCATATAGTTTACATGGTTAGTGGCTTGTTAATGTTAATATTAGCTAACTAATGGCTCATTGCCATTCCTGGTGTTTTGCATAGCCTGTACAAACTACTTGGAATAGTTCAGCACTGGCTTTTGCAGATCATCATCCCTCAGTTATAATATGTAGAATAACAACTTTGGAAGGCTTGTTCTTGCATCAGCCTTGTGTGCAAAGTGTGGCAGCACCAGCAAACACAGAATCACAGAATCACAAGGTTGGAAGAGACCTTCAAGATCATTAAGTCCAACCCAGCCCCAACACTTCAACTAAACCACGGCACTGAGTGTCACATCCAGTCTTTTTTTAAACACATCCAGAGATGGTGTCTCCACCACCTCCTTGGGCAGACAGTTCCAATACTTTATTACCTTTTGTGTGAAAAACTTTTTTCCTAATATCCAACCTATGTTCCCACTGATGCAGCTTGAGGCTGTGTCCTCTTGTTCTGTCAGTTGTTGCCTGGAGAAAGAGCCCAACCCCACCTGGCTACAACCACCTTTCAGGATGTTGTAGAGAGTGAAAATGTCACTTCTGTGCGTCCTTTTCTCCAGGTTAAACACCCCCAGCTCCCTCAGTCATTCCTCACAGGGAATGTATTGTATTCCAAGCCCCTCACCAGCCTCGCTGCCTCCTCTGGATGCGCTCAAGCATCTCAAATTCCTTCCTAAATTGAGAGACCCAGGACTGGGCACAGCACTCAAGGTGTGCCCTCACCAGTGCTGAGCACAGGGGAGAATGAGCTCCCTGCTCCTGCTGGCCACCCTGTTCCTGCCAGGGCACTGGCCTAAGGTGCCCTGTGCATCTTTGGCCACCAAAACACTCATAGAGGCTGTTTGCAAGCTGGCTCCACTGAAGGCACGCCAGGTCGCCCACTCATGTGACTGGATCATGGGTCACACACACATTGCACTGCATTTTTGTGCTTCATCCCACAGTTCAGATTTCTCCTCTCTTTAATTTTATGCATGTAGGTGAAAGGGCTCTTGAACATTAGATAAATCTTGTGCCTGACTGAAGAGAAAGGACAAAAATAGATTGTAAATTACATTTTCTAGTTTTCCAATCTGCTTACCAAATCCTTCTTTTTTAACATGTGCAAGTAGCAAGAGCCTATTGGGTCAACTAGTTTATAATTAATTATTGATTAGATATTAAAGCCATATGCTGAGACTCACTTGGAAACCAAAGTGCTTCCTTGGTACTTATGTTAGCATTTATTAAATATGCATTATTAATCTGAATTACGTTGTGTTCAAATGTAAGCCTTTAGAGCAAAGATAATGATTACAGCATTAGTATTTGTAAAACAGAATTGATTTTCCAGCTTCACCAAATAAGGTGAAATATGGGATAGGCTGCAGGAGTTGAAGAATGAGTACTACTAGAGTAAGTTGGCATGCTTAGTTTTTACTGTGTACCACAATAAAATAAATAAAAACCAAACCTAAATGTAATTTAGTCCCCTAAATAGTGTAGGCATAAACAAGATCTAAAGGTCTTTAAAAAAGAATTAAGAAACCTTATTCATAAATCATGGTTCACACATTTTTGTTCTACATTCAAGCCTTGCAACATCAAAAAAAAAATAACTTCAGTATTCCATATGCAGTTATTTCACAGAAAACTGATAAAACTTCAGTGAAGTAAATGATTTGACATTTCACTACATATTTTGAAATAAATTATTTTCTTTTGCTTGTGATTAAATATATTTATGTATGGAAGAAGCACTAGTGATTAAATGAGATATATGACAATATTTATGATATTTATTTGGGCACATCTTGAAACCTGACCATGAAATTCACACCTTACTAACAATAAAAAAAAAAAAAGAAAAAGAAGCAATAAACCAAGAACTGACCCAGTGGTGTGAAGGATTAATGTTAGTTTTTTACATAACAATATATTTTAGGATAATTTCATTCCTTTGATAGCACTTTTATTTAATGATTAGTTTACTGTTTCTCTGTAGCCAAAATGGTCTGTGATTTGCATGGAGAATTTTCACATTTATATTCATATTGCTTTCACTCAGCAACAAGAATTCAATAAGAAATATACTGACATGGTTATAAGCTTCACAAAAATTTCTAGGGTACTGGATGGGAGATACAGGATTTGAAAATACTCTTCTGTCTGCTTTTTTCTTTGTAATACTTCAAAATTATGGTTAAAAACAGAGAAGAAAGAGGAAGTGGATTTATTCTCTGGTAATTATGCAGTATGCAGTTTCTCTGACAAGTCTCTGCAGTGCTTAGAAGGGATAGGGAGTTCAAGAGCAGGCTTTTGCCTCACAATTTAAAATTCTAGGGAAAAAAAAATCAGTTAACAGTTATTTCACTTTTTTTTGTTGTTGTTGTGGTATTTTTTGTTTTGCCACAGACAGAGGCTGGTATTTCATTTATACCAGGGCTCCTAAACCTTCAATAAAAAGGGAATTTTATAGCAGAGAAGACAGTGGATACTTGGAGTTGTTTGTTATACCTACTAACCTACTTACCAATTTGCATGAATAAAATATTGACACAAAACAACAACAATAAAACCCAATCACTTTTGGGTATACTAGTATTTAGAATTTAAATAAGGACAAGTGAATAGTACTGTTTTGATGCTTGATTGCACTAAGGGAGAAAAGGAATATTAAAATGAGTGCAGCAGGTTTAAGACATGTCTGTGTGCTCCCACACACAAATTACAAATAAAGAGCAAGCCAGGGAAGGAGAACATTTTTTTTATTACAGTTAACACTGTTTTTATAATCATTGCTATTTCATGTCTACATCGTGCTTTTGCTGTTTTACTCTCCCTTTGCTACAATTACATTAAAGCTCAGGTATATTTACTTCCTCTTTCTGCTCAAAAAATTGGTAAGAATTAATTCACAACTGCACTAGTCAGAACAAATTAAGAGAAATAAAAATAAGAACTTGGTGCAGTATATGCTCAGAAAAGAAATTAAAAGCATTTTGATTTTAAGGAGCAAGTTCATTTATGAGAATGTTTTCCCCCATTTGAATCCATAAGTATTAACAGGTATTAAATTAGATACTGAAGACCTCACACATTCTTCTCCAAATAAAATGCAACATGATTATCAGCAAACAAGGAAGTAAATAAAGCACCTGAAATATAAAAAAAAAAGAAAATTCGTATAGTAGATTTCACTCTGTTGATTTACATCTTCAAAATTTGAATTATTTTAAATGGTAAATTATTTTAAAGGTAAAAGCACCTTTCACATACCTACAAGTATTTATCACATATCATGGGGACTTCTTTTCTGGTTTAAAGCTAATACAATGGTATACAACAAATTATTCAAACTATTC
The DNA here is from genome assembly GCA_003676055.1 of Chloebia gouldiae. Lineage (NCBI taxonomy): Eukaryota > Metazoa > Chordata > Aves > Passeriformes > Passeridae > Chloebia > Chloebia gouldiae. The sequence goes on along the minus strand of QUSF01000048.1, from coordinate 1,668,807 downwards.
TCCCTGATTTTTGCTTAAGCAACAACTACATTTTATTTAAATAAAGAAGTTACTATTATTTCCATTTTAACATATCAGAAAATGTATTTTTTTTCTTATATTTTTAATGTACCTGCACTTTAACATATTTCAGCAATGGAAATGCATGCATTTGTTTTCACAGATTTTGTGAATGTGGAATGGAGTGTTTGAAGAGCACAAACCTGAAACCGCCTTTTATGGTTAAAAAAAAGAGGCTTTGAGCTTTCTCATGCCATCCTCCAGAATAAAAACCATATTAATCCTCTGAACAGACTCCATGCAGGTGCATGTGTGGTCTGGAAATATTTCTGCACTGTATCAGCCAGGGTGTTTTGATGTGTGCAGGTACTGTGTCATGCTAGTAAAACTTCAGCATCACTAGGAACACACAAATGTTTGCTATCTTGTTTTTCTCAAGAAGTCAATAAAGCACTATAAGCTTAACAATACCCATATTGGATCATAGAGAAGCAGCAAAAGGAAAAAGGGAGAAGATGTTGAGGGGAAAAAAAAAGAAAAAAAAGGAGATGAGGCAAGGCAAGAACAATTATGGCTCCAAAATTACTGTTCAATCATTTGGCAAGTTATTACCAGCCAGCATTGGAATGACTGCTGGGGGCAAGCATTCTGGAAGCTGTACCTGAGCTGATTTTAAAATCACAGTATTTTTGAAATTAATAGAACATGTGGGAATTTACTCCCACGTCCTTGATAAAGTTGGATGCAAGGCAGAATTTTTTTTTTCTCAAGGAAACTAAAAATCTGATTTTCACTCTGATTTAAGACAGAAAATTGACAGCTTGTATTTCCTGTAAAATGGAAACCTTTCCAAAATCCATCTGCTTGAGAAAGGAAGGAGAAAATAAATAAAAATAAATAAATAAATAAGTGGAAATGCTGGGTTGGATGACTAAATGTATTATGTACTTGAAGGTGGCTGGCCCCAGCTACTTTGGGGAAAGGCAACCCTCCTTTATACAGCCCACAAGAGACGTGCAGACACTTTTTATTAGTAGAAAACATAATGAGAGCTGGGTATTGTCTTGCTTAAAGCTTGCTCCTAAGCATTTTATTCCCATCTCAGTGCAGGCTGACTCCAGCCCCACAACAACTCAGCACTACCTACCCCTTGTACCTCCCCTCTCCTCCAGACCCTTTCCTCCTCAGGGCCTGTGCTCCTGTGCTTCCAGGTGCAGCCTAGCCCAGAGAGTTTAATTTACTTTAACATTGATAAATTACTAAAATCGTATCGATTTTTCTCAATGCTTTACTTTAATAAGTAGGGCAAACAAATATTTCTGATTTGACCTGGCTGCCAGACCTATAGTTTTCTGTGCTCAGTTGTTAACTAGGATTGTTAACTAGTTGTTAACTACCTATCAAGTGTTCTATTTGGAGACAATGAGGGGATTCTTTGTGGTATTTTTTTCATTGCTGTCAGCCATCAGGATCACTTAAATCTAACTGCAAAATAAACGAGTTGGTGCAGTCCCCATACCCTTACTCAGGCAGAGGATGACTCTAGCCCATGTGCAGATTTTGTAACCTCCAGATGCAGAAACCAGAGAAGAAGGGCTCAAGCTGCAGTCATTATGTCCCTGAATGAAGCCTTTCAGTTTCTCTTTTTAGAATCTGAGTTTCATTTCTAGGCCTATATGACCCAATTGTTTCAGACCACACTTACTCAATACCTAAGTCCCATAATGAGTGAATTTATTATGGCAATACATTATTAATAAGTAAATACTTAGAACAGGGATGCATTCTAACAAAAATAGAGAGATTACATGGAAGTTGTGCCTTGAAACACAGAGGCAAGTAATTTAAAATTTAATTTTAAGATTGCCCAGTTTGCAGTATATAAAATATCATTCCTCTAAGCTAAGCTTAGCAGTTTAAACATATTTTACCTAGTGTATGAAAATAAAAGAAAAATTATGTGAGTGAGTGAGCACCCTTGGAAGCAAAATGCAGAATATAAGTGGTAGCTCTCTGTCATATCTCATTAAGAGCCATTAGAGAAACATCTCTTTGGGTAGACATTGTATATTCTGTCATCTCCCCTTTGATTCCAATTATTTGTGTTAATATTTTTGTGTATGATATCCATACATCTATATTTCATTGCTCCTCATGCAAAGAAGAGGTATTATAAGCATGAGTGATTACACTTTCTATTTCAGTGTAAGAACACAACCTAGAGTCCTCTAGAAGCATTAACACAGCTCTTCTGATTCACAGGGTTCCTATGAAGTTACTTTAATAGATAAATCAAATTGGAAATGTACCTTGTATGCCTGTCTTGTTAAGCTGCTATGAGCTGCTTTAGTCTTTCCTCTCCCAGAAGCTAATTTTCATTCCTAATTCCAGGAAGAAAAATCTGATATACAGTAACAATTACGTGGATGTAAACATCAAAGCAAAAAAAAATTGACAAATAGAACCAAGAAAACTTCATCCAGAAAAGATGTTGAGCGGGGTTAGTGCTTGCTAGTAAACAGTCTCCTGAGAGATCCAAAAATTCCTTCCTGCTGCCTCACCCTGTGTGAGGCATGTTTGAAGCATCAGAGCAGCTTCATGGATCAGCTGATAAGACCTGCTGCCAGCCAGCTACAAATGATGAGTGAGAACACAAGGAAAAAAACCAATAATTAATCTTTTCTGTGTTCTGAATTTTGGAGATGAGCTATCATTAGATGGATAAAACTGACCCAACTAACAAACTGCTAACAAAAAAAGAGCTTGTGAAGAGGATGTGCAGTAAATCTCTGTTTACCAGATCCCATTTGGTAACTGTTAAATAATGCATGCAAACTTGCAAAGGTCCAGAAAGTCTTAGTCAAAGTTCATTCGAGGTCTCAGACTTTGAGGAGGAATGTTAAAACCCTGCATCCAGTGAGTGAATTGCTCATCATCTATGTACAATACATGGGTCACTGACTGACTTCTCATCCTGAGAAAGAAATCCATTTGTAGGCTGTAAATTACTAAGCTGAGACTTCCATGTTAGTAGCTTTCAATGCACTTTGTTTCAGGAATGCTGACAAAAAAAAAATCCAGGGTGATGCATCTTCTTTTACTGTAAAATATGTGTTACAATTTAGAAATATTGATGAAAAGTGAAAATCAATCTCTTCTGTCATACCTTTCTGGAGAGGCCATTTAAAAGATGATACACTGCAGTTCTAATCTCTCTTCCATTTTGCAGCACCTATGAAAAAAAAAAAAAAGAAAAAAAAACAAAACAAAACAAAAAAAAACCAAAATCAAGTAGGTAAGACAAAATGGTCAAAAGGAAAATAAGAATAAAAACCCCCAAAATTTAAAAATACATGCTTATGATGTCACTATACACTTCTCCAGCAAGAAGTCTGGCATATTCTTTTTATTTGGTGCCAGATCCATCATCCACTTAAGTAAAGATACAGGCTATTACTTGCTTCAGGAGGAGCTGGAACAAACCTGCAAATTGCAATTGTCAGGGTCTTTCTTGCTTTGTGGCATCAAATATGAGCAGGTATTAAAGAGCTTCAGCACTTTGAAGGCGTTTTTACAGCATGCAGATGAAAATAAATTACCAAACACTCATTGAATAGTGCAACGCTGCCCTAGAATTGCATATTCTGATAAACATACATTTCATGAGAGAACATTTGAAGATCTTTAAGAGTACTTGGAATTTAATCCCAAAGAATTCACAAAAAATACACAGAAGTGTATTGGGGTTAGAAAGATGTAAAAAGGGCCCAACATCAATGTATGAATAAATAGTAAATTCTACTCTTATTTTATGCATTTTAAGAAACATCTCATTTTTGGAAAATAACTTTTTTCACTGCCTATTTTTAATGTGGTTAAATTCAACAGTCTGTTTTATCTGGGTGTGTTTTATTTTGATGGTTTGCAGAAGATGCACAATATTTATGAATGTTTTCAAGATGGAACATTTCAACTTTCTGTTCTAAATTGAAAAAAATCCCCAAATAAGAGATGGAGTAGAAGAGATTGAAACACATACATGCATCATCTGCCTTTGATCACTTTTCAGCTTTACATGGGAAGCCATCAAAAATAAAATAAACTCAACCAATTCCCTTTCCTCATTTTTATCTATTTATTTTTCATCCCATAAACTAAATCTGTCTTTCCTGTCTGCTTTAAAGTTCTACTTAAGTACAGTAAGAAAATACTGTGTTTAATTCAGAGATTTTAAGCTGTAAATACCAAAATATATCAGGGTTGGAGCTGTACTTGCTGTCCATCTCCTCAATGATTCATATCAATCATGTACCAAAGCAGGTGGCCCTGACCTTTTACTGTGTGGGGGCAAAATGTCCCAGCATTTCCTCTACAAATCATCAGGAAAATGCCAGAATGTCCACTAGGACTCCCCAGATTAAACACTTTGATGGTCTGTCTTCTCTGATCATCACCAGTGTCTCTCTGCATACTGATTTAAATGCCTTAAACCAGCCTCATCTCAAAAGTAAGTAGGTAGGTAGATTTTTTTTTTTTACGGTTTACATCCCCAAGATCAGATTTTTATTTGATATTTGTTTATCTACAGATGGCAGCAAGCACAGCTGGACTCCCACACTGATCTACAGATTCCAGCTACATTTAAGCAAGGCAGTGTTTACAGAAGAAGAAAGACATGAAGATTTTCTCAGCACTTTTGGCCACCTGAACATGTGTAAGCTTGTGTAAGCACAAGTGTAAGCTGTTCTATAAGATCTCACAGCTGAAGGTTCCAGTTTAGAGATCAGTATCTACAGTCTCATGTTTTATTAGCTTTCATTCTGTTTGCAGCCATTTCTTGTCCCCCTTTTCACTCCTCTCCCAAAAGTGCTTTCTAATATCCAGAAGGGATGTTTCATATAACTCTTCTAATATATCCACTGCCTCTCTTACATGTATCTTCCTTTCTAAGGTAAAATACTCTGAGCCTCAGATCCCAAAATGTATCATAAAGTTTCTGTATTGTGTAAAAATCATAAGAAGGATAAGAACATCAGAACTCTGCTTCTTCTGATGCCTCAGGTTTTAGCTTTTATATTTTTCAGATTCTGTTCTGCCTTAATGTGTAGGTCCAGGCTTCACATTAGGGGATGGTGAGCTCTCTTCACAGAGCAGGGAGACAAAGCAATTCCTTCTCCAGCTGGGGACCAAGGCCAACAGGTCCAGATCTCAGGACCAAGAGCACAAACAACGTGGACTGCAAAGAGAAAACAAGGAGGATGGGACTTTATAACCTAAAGCTATAACTGGACAATTAACTCCAATATGAAATGGACCAGAACTTATAAAAGTGTGAGACCCCGTGACTGGTCACCCATTTTGTGACCATTTTGGGCTCATCTTGGTTGTGACTCTGGCTGGGCTCTTGTGCTGCCCAAGGTGGATCTGTTGAGGCTTTTTAATAAATCTCTACTTTATTCTTTAAGTCTGTCTAGCCTCTGTTCTAGGTCAGCCTTCACGAGGCATCACTTCCAGTCAAAGAAATAAGAAAATAAATGCGATGAAATGACCCTTTCAAAAAATCTTTTTGAAGTCTCCTAGGGAATATTTCCACACATACCACAGACTCAAGGAAACAGGTTGCTTACAGCACTGTGCTGCCAGCCTTTGGCTCCCCAGGAGACCTCTCCTTCCAAGGTCACAGCAGCATACAGCAAATCCCATGTAAAGGTCTTTCACGGAGGAGAAAGACTCTGTGTCTGTGTGTGTGGTTTGGGGTGAGGAGGAGGAAGATAGAATGGTAGAAAGAACAGCTTTCCCATCTCTAGAACAACACAATATTGACCATGTTTACTATTTCCAAGTGTGACAGGCCCCAAACCCATGGAGTTTTGTCCTAAACAGCCCTACAACATTACAACTAAAAGAAAAACCTCAACAAATCAATGAAAGACTCTGGAGTTGTCAAACAGTTACATTAAAAATGCTCTTTAATAAAGAATCTAGAAAGAGAAATCAAGTCCCAAAAGGTGGTTTGATCTTGAACTATTTGTTTTTCTCTCTTTCCCCCTCTCTGTATTTATCGTGTTTTCCTTCAGCTTGTGTTATTTACTGTCCCATTTGAACAATAAAACAAGGTCATTGGTTTGAAGTGCCTTCATTATTATTTTGTTTTATTTTTGCATTTACCCCCACAAGCCTAATTAACTCCTGCTTTGTTGGAAGGCCAGCTGTATGTACAAAGTAGGTTGCAAACATTTTAATATTCACTCAGTGGCTGCATATGGTATTTATTTAAGAAGTTGTCTTATATAATACATGTTCATGTTCTGATAGCACAGAATAACGTGTGCTTTGAACAAAAGATTAAATTCCTACTTATAACCCAATACTTGTAACCCAATTAAATTCCTACTTATAACTATTTACCTCAGATATAACATTTACCTGTACCCTTTTCTCCCTAATCATGAATATCAAGTATTCTTGAGGTGGTCTGTGCAAAAAAAAAAGTTACAAAGATCCAGACTAAGAAACAGATTTGCTGTTATGATTCTTCAAAACAGAAGTGAATGGGCTCAGGAATGGCTACAAAAGAAAAAAAAATGTTAAGAGTCAAAAACAAAGAGTGAGATTTGTTTACTGGAAGAAGGTTAGAATTGTTAAGTTGGAATATCAGAAAGAGATAAATTGAGGTCTTAAATTTTGAGGAATTCAAAGTAGGAAAGAGGTATCTTACAACATTTTGTTCTTGCTATATCTACGTCATTCAGGAACAACAAAGCATACAAAGAAATTATAAAATTAATAAAACCATGCTTACAAATTCAGACCCATAAAAACTTTTCAAAATCCACAATAGCTCTGACTTTGCTTTTGTGGTTTCCATTAGATGAGGTACTTCAAATTGACACTAGACAAGATTATGCTTCCAAGCTTCCAAGCACAAAAACATATTTCCCTAAAAGCAGCTATTTTAAGATTCATTATTATGGGTATATTCTTTTGATACTTCTGTATGGAAAAAAATGCAAATATTCAATAATCTTAAATATTAGCATCTATAATAACAAAATAAAGTACTACATTTCAGTGAAAAACACTTAGAATTTATAGTTAGTTCAAAAACTTGGTAAACTGTAACTCCAATGTAAGTCATTCACTCCTTTTATTAAGTAAATAAGGTGATTTAAAATTTTGGTATTTGAGTGAGGGATGCACAGCACTCCCCAGTTCACGCTCTGTGTGCTGCAGCTAAAGTGTTTTTCCAATGTCAAGGGGCACACATGAACCAAATTTCATGTCCCTTTGCTCTCTTTTTATTACTTTAAATCCTATTATGCCATTGATTTTTAAAGCAGAACTCCCCACAGAAGCCAACAGGACTCTGCCTGGAAATCGATGGTATCATATGGCCTTAAGTATTCCATTATTCGGCTGCAGAGATGGACTGAACATGTTAAAAAGGGTGAAAACCTCAGCAGGTAGTCTTCAAATAGACAAAAAAAAAAAATCTCCTTTCTACCAAGGATTTCTGCCAGTAAAAGGTGAAGAAGGTTTTCTCCTGTGTCTCCAAGGGGAGCACTGTTCAAGTAAGGAGAAATTAAAACCACATCCCCATGGCCCACAGACACTGCTGTGTCCCTCTCCCCCAGGCAAAACAATCTGAAAAAAGAATGATTTTTATCATCCCATTAATATATCCCATGGCTGCTCCTTCATTGGGACAACAAGACATGCCTCTCTGTGGTTTCTGTGAAAATAATAGACATTTCATATATGTGAGTGCATGTGTGTGTTTATATCTTTTGTGCTTTACATTTGTGTAGCCAGAATCTTGCACACAACTGAGAAATACCTAGGATCTGGAAGCTTCAGAAATCTTTAAAAATGTGGCATTGGTTGGTACAGAATTATCAGGAAAAAAATCAGCTTTGAGCCACTACACACACAGATCATGAATGGCAAGGGATACTGCCAGTTTATCCACATTTACAATGCAGGTTTGAAAATTTCAGTAAAAGAAAGCTTGAAAAATTGCTTACAGGCTAAATGCTTACAGGCTCTGCTCATATATAAGGAAAAGGCAACACAAATAATACAAATTCTCTGTAATGGTCATAAATTGCACATCAGTGACTAGACAAGAATCTAACGTAATCTAATTTTTTTAATGGATCGAGAGGGGTAATTTATATTTAAGGGAGCAAAAGATACATAGTGTACTACCTTAATCTCTCTGACCAGCTTCAAACATGGCCAAACTAATTTCCCTTCCTAACAAATTGTCCAAACCTGATCACATCACTCTGGCTCCCCTACCATCCATATATCTGCAGCTCAAAGGAACATTTATTTGTACAGAAGAGACCACACTTAATATATAAAATTCAGAGAAAATAGAACAAATGTACAATCCTTTATACAAATAACAATGCTCCCGGGAGGGTAGGTGGACTAGATATGGAAAAGCAAATATTATGTGTGGGGGAAAAAAAAAAAGCATCAATCTAACTTAAAATAAAAATTTCCACTATGCCCTCATAAGGTTCCTCTCTGATTAGAACAAGCTTCTTTTTAATATTAGGTGCTTAGTAACAGAAAAGAATTTGTAATAACGTTTCTCACAGATGAAGCATCCGCTCTTTCCTTTCAGGAAGAAACATTTTCTTTTACCCAGCACACATTTTAATTGCCTAAGATGCAATTTCCCTTATGAATAATTTGAATACAGCTGACTTTTTGACTAAGCAAATTTCCTTCAGAACTCAAATGATGTGTGCGCTGTAAAAGATGGAAAACCATGTGGCAGGGTAGCAGAAGCAAAGTGATGAAGTATAGCATTAATTTTAATGTCATTTAAGAAGTCACCGAGGTTCATACTCTGTCAGTGACACGTGCCTCTGACCAGATGTGTAGCCTACATTTTAATTCACAGCCACAAAACATCCCTCCAGAAAACTCCCTCCACATCAGCCCACTTAATGTCAGCTTTGCCATTACAGACCCTCTCTCAGAGCTTCATAAGGGCTCTAAAAAAGAAAATCCACTGCACTGTGGAGTTTGGCTATAAAGCTTTGTCTTTTCATCAGAGAATTTGTTACTGTCTTCCCCTCATATACAGCCCTCATGGGGCCGTGTGCTTCCAGCTTAACATATGAATAACTTATTGAAATCACTGTGTACTCAAGTGGGAAAGCAAGATTTAGCAGCTAGAATTAAAATAATTTTATTTTCTTTTGGCTAAAAACATAACAAACCAGAAAAAAAAAACCCAGATTTTGAGGTATCTAAAGAAACACATTGTTTTCTAGTGTAAATTGCAGGTGTGAATCTTCAATAAATCATGCAGGAGACTTAGATATCATCTGAGAGTCATAGATAACTTATAACAACTAAAAATTAGATCACCATTTCCATTAACAGAATCAAGCTGTAGACAAATGTTGAGTTTAATGATACCACAGGGCCCAAACAGGACTAATAAAGCAGCTTTGTTGATATTGTCAGTGTACATAATTTGAAAATCCATTATCTCACCCTAAAAATGCACTCAATGAATACTTTGTAGAAGCTGTATTAGCTGCCTAGTCTAGTAAATAAATTGAAATACTAATTACTCTTTCTTTGGAAAGAGGCTTTGTTGTTTATTTTACTGTTGGAATTATTTCACTATGAGGAATTTTTTTTACAAGGACTGTGTTGGGAAAATTTGTCTGCTAAGGGAAATAAATGAGTTGCTTTTGTACCAACATAAACTACCTCATCTGATGAGTAACCACTAACCATAACTTAATATAATTTCAAATTATTTGCATTTTCACTTGCCCATAGCAGCTAAGCCATCTGTTACACCTTTTTTCATTTTTTTGTTCTCTTTAAAAATAGCAAAAGCAAACACTCTTTATCTATGCCTTTTTAGTGGTAAGGCAGTGTTCAGCTAAACTGTGCCAATGAGTAAGAACTAAAAAATTCAGCAGTTTCTGATGTCTCTTCCAAATGTCTGTACAAGATTTTAGTTCACTGGACCAGATGCATACACAAACTAAATTCTGGCAGATGAACATAAATTCCATGAACTTCATCTTCAGTATGTTTTAAAATATTCAGCTTTTTTTTTGTTGTTTTTTCCTAATCAGATACAAGTAAAATCAACTAAACCTGCTAAAATCTTATATTTTGCTCCTATTTATAACAATAACTTATGATTAATGTACTCTTCAGTAGGAAAGCTCTTGCTTAATAGAAAAAAATCCAGGAAAAAAAAATTTGCTTTTATATCTGAAATAGACATGTTGGTTAAACAGAAATATTCCCTTCCTGTAGCAAGCAGCAAAATCCTTGTAAGAAAATGAGCTCTCAACTTTCAGCCATTTAACCCCATGTAACACTGAACATGGCGAGTTTTTCCCAAGAGGCTCTTTGTGATTTTATGTGATGTGCACTTAAGATAGAACGTACAACAAGAAAAACAACAGCAAATAAAAACAAAACAAAAATAAAACAAACAAACAAAAAAAACACCCAAATAAAAAACCTAAACCCCACAAAACCATCAAAAACCTCTCTTCTTTCTCCCTACCCTTCATTTTTCTAGAGATATTGTGCTGCTGGACTGACTCGATCTCATTCTGTGATGTTTAGTGGATGAAGGAAAGGCTGTGGATGGATCTCTCTGGACTTGAGCAAAGCCTTTGGCACTGATTTCTGCAGCTTTCTCCTGGAGAAATTGGATTTCCAGCATGTGGGCTGGTGTACCCTTTGCTGGATAAAAATCTGCCTGGTTGGCCATTGGCACCAGAGCAGGGTGGTGAAAGGTGCTGCATCCACTGGGTGAGGATTCTGATCTTCTTGAGGTCTTCTTTCACTAAGAAGACACTCAGCATTTCTGGGTTAAAGTTTGGATTTGATCGTCCTGTGGGTCTTCTCCAACTTAAATGGTTCCATGGCTGGGCCGTGGGATTTCAAAGAAATATGCATTAAAGCTTGGAAAATGTTTCCCCTCTGGAGAACAGCACTAATTAATTCATTAGTGATGAAATGCATTAGTGATGAAAAATGTCTATGTATTTAGGTCTATCTTCTGGTTAGGGAAATCTTCTCTGGGTGTTGGAGAGCAAACTATTCCCAGAAATTGATACATAAAAGCATCTCTCTGTCGGGAGGAAGTTTAGCAAAACTCTGAGGGAGAAAAATTAAATGAATTCCTAAACTGTTTCTTAGTGTTGACAGTTTTCAATATTTAATGGGCACATTGAAGTTGAAAAGAGGACACATTTTTTTTTTTTGTTCCTTAAAATTGTAATGATGAGGTCTTTTTGTTTTATTTTTACTGAAAACTTAAAAAAAAATTTCTAAGATCCTGCAATCTATAAGTATACCTATTTAGAACAGAAGTATTCTACCTTTACCATTGGAATCTAAATATAATAATTTATTTTATTTTTTTTTTAGTATTTAGGGTTTGCTGTGGTCAGGGAACACCCATGAAAGCTGCGGGAAATTATTCAAGTAACAGCTTGATGGCGCCCAAAATTTTTCTGTTAAAATACAAGACTGAAGTAAAAACTTTACAGGAAAATCTCTCCATACTCAATATTAATATGACTTGAGGGACTGGGAGGTGATGTGGAAATCATCAGAAATCACTGGGCATCGCTTGAGTCCAGACCCTTGAAAGCAGAGTCCGAGGACAGAGATCCTGTACTGAGACATTCCAGGCCAAGAGCTGCAGGGCTGCATGGGGCAGCAGCAGCCTCCACAGATATCCCAAGTGTCCCCAAAAGTGTTCAACCCTCAGGCACAGAGCAGATCCACCCACCAGGCAGGATTCCCAAATCCCTAAGGCACCAACGATTTTATGGAGATGCAAGGTCACATCCAATAGCTTATGGCAGGCTGAGCCTGCCTTCATAAGGTGCAATAAGTATAAATTACCACCTTATAAATACCAAGAAAATTTAACTGAATTCTCCAAGGGGAAACCCTTCACGAGTATAAAACAGATCAGATTTGCACTTATTTAGGACTGTTTTATTCTTTTCTCCTTTACAGAACACACTGACTTCTCTATCCAGTCAGACACACTGCCTGGTATGTGAGCATCCTTTTGAAAATTAGATTAACACCTGGGGCTCTCCATTTACTAGGGTGTTGTCCAAGCATTGTTCCTTTCATTGCTTTGTTTGTTAATGTTATTATTTTTATCACTGAAGAGCATTTTATGCCACCCTGGATGAGTTGCAACGTTGCAGTGGAAACTTGCACAGTGTTTGTCTTGGTTTGGTTTTGAAATCAACCCAATAAAGGTTGATAATGCACCTCACTTTGACCTAAATCTACTTGAAATCGACTTAAATTTCAAAGCACCACCAAAGAGGAAGGGCAACTTTTGCCTGAAACATAGTCTAAGAAAGAAACTGGAATAAAAGGAAAATGAAATTTGTTGTAGTCCCCTATAGTGAACTAGTGTAGAGATATTATTAAAAAAACACAGATATTTAATGAAATGTACATTTTAACCCCATTGAATTTAAGAAAAAAAAGAAACAAACAAACAAACAAAAAACCAAAAACAAAACACCAAACTTGCAGTTCCAAGCTCTTATTTCTCAAAGTTAAGGAAAAAGACTTTACATGTTCAGAATTTTTTTCCCTTTTTTTTGTCACCATTTCTGAAGATGTTTGTTTTGTAACTAGCCTAACAAAACTGGCTTAGATAATTCCTAATTTACAGAGCTATAAGCCTTTCCTCTGAGCACGATCTGTTTTTTCTTTTTACAGACAGCAGTTCTCTTTAAAGTGTGATTTATTCTGAAATCTGAAACTTTGAAAAGCATCAAATCTTTGCCTCAAACCTGTAAGTTCTTTTTTTCCCCACACCCTGGCTCCTAGCAGAGTTTCTCTGTTCCCAAGCAAATCAAAAGTACTGTCTGTGAAATACTAGTTTCTAAAAGTTCTTATGCCACACCTATATAAGGTGTCTATACTGATTTTATCAATAGTATAATACTGGCTTGTTCATGATTGTGACTGTCACCACTTTTTATTTTCTAGTCCCCTCCCACCTACATATAATTGTTAGAAAGATAGGAGTCTAGACCAAATAAAATTTTTAAAAAACCATATATTATCCTGAAGTACTAGTGGAACTTTAAGAAAACCAGACTCCAAGTATGAAAAGAATACTAGAGGAAGAATATTTGTGCTTAAAAGCCTGTGGAATAAAAAGGTAGAACCAAGAGATAAAAGGGAGAGAAGAAAAAAATCTTTCCAGAACAGTATTTTAAGAACCCACTAAGAGAAATTCAAGGTCCAAATAGTGTATTCAGATGATCAAAGGGATGACTTTTGGGTTGGCAGCTGAAATCCAAGAGAGTATTTTTAGTTTTCTTCTCTTTTTTAGAAGACATTGCCCACTGAAATCACATTTTACTAAAGGAGAATTAATCCATCAGTCAGAACTGCCTGAATATAGGCTGGATGGCACTCCAGAAGGTTATCCCACCCAACCTTCTCCCATGACATGGGTCTGACTGCACAGATAATCTGCCCAGCAGATTATTGAGCATCTTGCAGGACAAAAATGACATTTCCACACCTCTGATCAGTTTCCTTTGTTGTTACAACTTTGGAGAGCAGCTCACGGCTGCCTTTCATTTCTTTTCTCACAACATTTGTGTTCCCAAATTCTGGTCATTTGTTAAGCAGGTGCTATGATAGGTTTCATCAGCAAAATGAGAAGACTTCAATGTCAACTGCCAGGGGCAGTAAATCAAATCTTGTGCCTGAGCACAGGTGCAGACAGTTCAGGTGTGGTCACAGTGTGGAGCAAAAGGTGACAAACCATCTGTAGGGAAAAGTCCAGGCTGGAAGGGGGCCTGAGTAAGATGGTCAAATGGAAGGTGTCACTGGCCATGGTGGGGGGATTGGAACTAAGTGACCTTTAAGATCACCCTAGCCATTCTATGGCTCTGTAATAAATCACAACTATGATAAATCACAACTATGATAAATCACAGCTTTGCATCCACCATGTACCCCCAGGCAGACCTTTGGAGGGTAAAATATGCTCCTTAAAATCTGTGCACAGGATCCTTTCTTTCACAGTCTGGACAGGTTGAAAACATTAAGACCTTTCCAGAAGCCACCATGGTAAGGCACTGTTAGTCAACATTGCTCTCCTACAGCAACCCAACTCTCCCCTACACAAACTTCCAAGCATAACTATATTTTCTGTTTACACTAACTGGCTTGTTCAGAGCTATATATTTATTTTGAATTATCAGACTTTGGCTTCATGAGATGGCTGTTTGCAGCAAGGTGAGCTTTATCAAAATAGTAAAACAAGCCTGAAGCATAAGAAAACTGGCCCCATCCTGTGAAACAGCAGGGTACAGGACACCTCCAGTGGTGCTTCTTGCATAAGTGTCCCTGCTAAGGATGAAAATTGACGTGTGAAATTGCTTGGATAATATGCCTTAACTCTCTTTTCTAGCTCTGTGACTGAAGAATTAGCTTCTTCCTCTTATAAGTCTTATAAGTATAAATAAATATACTGGTAGGACAGAGGAGCAAATTTACCCCATGACAATTCACATATTACCATGGCTTTAGCACACTGTAATAAATACTCCTTACCAGAATAAAAAACTCCAAAAGAAACAGAGCACACTTTGAACTGGTAGAGGTTTTAGAGCATTAGGAAAAAAAAAATCTCCTTTAAAAAAGGAATAAACTACATCTTTTAATGGACTAATGATGACAATGATTGGAATAGGCCCAAATTTGAGAAATACCTTTTCTAATCAGAAGGAGGGCAAAGTTGCAAAACAACTTTGCTAATTTGAATTAATTCCAGAGGAATATTTATGTTAGAAATAAGAAATGAAAACTAAGAACCACTAAACAGGTACACATAAGATGCAGCAAGATCAAATAGAAAGCAAATAAGGACCTATTTAATAAGTAGCCTCTTTTCCTTAATAGAAGCAGAGCAATAAATGACATAAATCCAAGACTCTCTAAAGCCAAAGTATGTTCAGTACATTTACAGTGACATAACAGGCAAACATTGATAGAAATCAAGATACTAGCCTTGATCAAGAAGTACATATCAATTATAAAAAAACTGACTCAGGCACATCATACATGGAAGACATCTGCATGGAGCCCAAACAGTGCAACTTAGCACAGCTTAAAGCAGATCTAAACATTCAGCCAAGGTAAATCCATTATTATGCACACCTACAGAGCCCAGCCATGGCAGCACCCATCTGCTACCATTACTCTTTCTATCTGAGAAGGAATTTCTCTCTGTTCCAGCTACAAATGTCTCCTATAACTAAATGGCACTCGTTGTCAGTCTCAGAGCAGAGACTAATGAAGTACCTTTTGAGCCTGAGAGCTTCTGAAGAGGTGATCTCTCCAGCACAGAACAGAGACTCTGTAATGAGGCAGGATAAGGATGATTCCTCTGCTAATGCTCATTCCTTACTTGTCCTTACTGTAAAAAAAAAAAAAAATTAGATTCATCAATATGTTTAAGAAATCCAGGGAGTCCCTGTGTAAAACAAAAAGTGATAACACTGCAATTCACTGCTCATGGAGACAAGGATCACAAAGGGAACAAAGATGCTATTACTGCAAGCTATCTCCCACCTCATTCATTTCATTTTTCATTGGAAAAACTATTTGTGATAGAGAGGGAATAAGTCTGAGCAGTAGTAACAGCAAAGGACTGATTCCTGGAAGTCATCACCAATACTCTATCCTAAAAAAGTAGTGAATGTTTTTCTAAATCTTAAACACAATTTGGGGGAATGTCACCTGTATTACACCTGCTAAATCTTGAGATGCAATTACATAAACAGAAAAATTCTTACTGCAGAGCTTTCCTCAGTCAGTCAAGCTGCTTCTTGGAAAGAAAGAGCACAACAGAATAGTTAAATGAACTAGCATCTTTATCAAGCATTGGTATATTCCTACCAGAAAACTTCTTTTTATGTGGAATGCAAATAAAAACACATCAATTCAAGTTGTCAGGCTCCTTTAAAATTAAAGTCCAGCTTTGAGTGCTGGACCACAGTCTTCACCCACACTACATGTTGAAGTGCTTAAAATACAGAACAAAGCCTTTAAACAACAAATCCACAAAACTAAGATACCTAGGCAGTCTGGAGGCAGTTTAATGGGCTTAAGCCAGAGCTCTTCAGCAAAAGAGGTTTATAAACAATGTATTCTTGAAAATGAGGTTATTACTGCAGACCACCTACTTTTGAAATGTTTTCAGACACAATAGCTTCTTCCATCAGTTAGCAGGAAAAATGGAATTAGATACTCTTTAGTTATTTTGGATAATCCCAACAAGCATGTTCAGCACTTTGCTCTGTATTTAGTATTGGTCTGGGATCAGGCACTTGCTGGCAGCCTGATATTAAAGCATGCCTCTGCTGCTGTACAATATTTGCTGCAATGAATAATAGTTATGTTAATAGTTATTATGATTACTGTGTTATAACACAGTTCTTTTATTTTTTTTGTCTCTGTCTTTTAAAAAAATGCCTAGCAGGGCTTTAAAAAAGAGCAAGGTAGTGACATACATAACTCTCCCTGAAAAGATAACAAAGGCTTTGACATCCAAGTGGTTAAAGGGCAGACTTCCAAATTAAAACACTTTGGAGACACGCTGAGAAAATGCCATTTACCAAAAGCCAAATTGTCATTTTGGCACGTGTGGATCCATGACTAAAGGGAGGAAAATCTGTGCCAATTCCTGCTGCAACTTCTGACACGGGTTTTTCTCCTTTTCTTGTGAGACGCTGTGCAGCTTGGCAGTTCATGGAATCTCACTGACAACATTTTCATGGCAATTGCAGCTGTGATTTGGGAATGTGCTCTACTAATCTGCTGCACCTATTGAATGCAGAAGCGAGGAAAAACCTCTATGAAGTCTTCTTTGAGAACTCTCCTGAATCTCTAGGATTCTGTGTGTTGCTTTTTCCTTTTGTTCTGACAGTAAAGATAATTATAACCATTTCTGAGTTGTGAGATCAACCAATATTTTCATCTCCTATGCTCCACTTTCACCCTTTTGTTGGTTTTTGCCTCTTCTACAATACCTCTAGACTAAGGTACATTTGAGTTTGCAGCCCATCAGTACTGCTCTGTACTGAACATTTCCAGAATCAGATGAGAGTAATCACAAAATTACATCTATATCTTGGCAAGAAAAGCTGAAGACTCCCTGCTGTTAGGGCCTCAGAACTCAGCTATGCCATATCAGTTGGCCTAACTACATGTTTTCATATAAGTAATAATATAATATCAGATTTCCTCACAAAGACAGAGGCAAGGATTTTTAGGTAAGTGTACTTTTCTACAAGAACTGAATTTCATTATAGATAACTTTAATCCACATAAGTCTATATCACAAATGACATTTCCACTGCTCAAATTTCAGCATATAGAAGAGCTGGAAAAGGTCAGAACTCTTTTAGCACCCCTTGAAACATACACTGTTTAACAGACTTCAAGTATAGACAAATATATATAAAATGCTCAGGATGGGAAAATACACATAAAACAATGGAATCAGTACAGGAAAAAAATGAAACAGGTTGGGCATGTGTGTATAGTTAGAAATAACATAGATTTTTTGAACATTTTTGTTTTAGTGGAACACAACTACAAGTAGTTATGTTCTAAGCTGTCTTCCCAGCCTGGTAAAGGGTGACAATATTCATTCATGCTCCACAGAATATATTTACCACCAACACAAATAAATCTTTGATGAATCTTTGACAATTAGTTAGGATGCATAAACTCTTAAAAAAAACCCCAAAAAAACCACACACTAAAGATAGCATCTATTGCAAGAAAGATCTAGCCAAAATATTTAAGCCTCTCCTTTTTTTAGATTATCTTCTGATCATTATCTACAATTTGCCCAAGCAATCAAGCAACACACTATGCTAGGAACAAAATACAAGAAAGAATATTTCTATCTTAATAATTTCTTACTCCAGCTCTGCAGAAGAGAAGTTGGACTCTCAATGACATGGTATTGCATGAAGTCTACCTAATATTCATAAACATCTTGAGGTAACAAAAATCATTGTCTGTCAAACAGACAATATCATTCAAATGATTGCTACAAATCAGTTTTTCTAATGTTAGAGTCTAATGTCCAGCTCAGTCTGCTTATTATTTCCCTATGCTAGTGGAATTAACTTATTTGTAGCAAAAAGAGTTAATCCTACTGTGGATAGGTTTTTTCATCCCTCCTAATCATATTCTATTCAATCCATATCCTGCTGGACCAACAAAACATAAATTTCTGAAAAACTTTTCTTTCTGAATATGTTTATTTGTTAATCATATTTCCCTTTCATATTAATTTCAGTAAATTCAGCTTCCAAATAGAGCACCAGAGCTCTGTCAATACAAACACCTGTGTACTGCAATTTCAAGGCAACTTTAAACTCACACACAGTAATGTTCTTAGTTTAACAAAGTATATCACATATGTGTATGCTCATATACCATATATACAAATATATATGCTTATAGCACACAACTGTATTACATTTTAAAGATATTAAGAGGCACTTAATTAACATTTTATATAAGAAACTTTTATTAATGTATTATCAGTTTCTTGAAACAGTGCGTACTTGGCATTTATAATTGACTTTCTTAGAAACAGAATTCCATAGGTAATTTCTGTCTATTATGGTGATAAATTTCATGAGAACATCTGCACTTAAAATATGTGCCTCGCTTAAGAATAATGTGATTATTGCATTCATAGCTTAGTGAAAAGACAATGTGTCACTGAGATCAAAAATCAGCACCATCGAGTATCTGCAAAAGAGCTCAATCTGTCTGTCTTGCACAGAGTCAGATTGAAATACAAAATTTTGAATGGAAAACAAAATAGAGCTTATAAGCAAACAAGAACTAGGAGGAATTCCTAAAAGGAATTCTGTTTTCATACAGATTAACAGAGGAGGAACCAACTTGACCAAATGTACAGTTTTTCTCTAACATTTAATTTAAACAAAATTGCTGCAAGGTTATAGAAAGTTATCTATTCATTACATATAATCATGTTATTAGATTTATTGAAAAATATTCACAATAACTTCAACCTTTAAATCCCTTCTTTTGTGATTTTTAACAAGAATTGTCCTGCTTTTAAGATGGCTGTTCTCTCTTTTGATATGAAATTCTAAATATGCATGGAACATGAAATGACTGACAGAATATTAATATTATCTATGCATAAGAAATTATATTCTGATTCATATCTACTGCTTCAATGTGTACAGAAGAATTTATCAAATTCATTCATTGATTATTCGGGCTCTGGTCATAACAGAAGAAGATTATCAAAGATTCAACAACAGCTGCTGAAGTACAGAAAGTGCATATGTTTAGGAAAGGAACAAAAAATGAAAATGAACCAGTTAACTATGCAAGATAAACTGGACCCTCAAGTATCTAAGTAAACAAAACTTGTTAAGAAGAGACTGAGTATGTGGCTGCCCTTTTATTTGGATTCACACAGAAAAATGAGATGATATTATCCCCTTATTTTCCCCTCCCCTCACTCTCTACCATTTATATTTAATCAACTGCATATGTGGAAACTTGGAACAGGGGTGGGCATTTGTGGAGATTTTTAAGCATTTTTTAAGCAAGGTTTTCAAGTAGGGATAGATGACCCACCATAGGCCACGAAAATTATGTAATATTAAAAAATAGCATAAACATTCAACAACATACTGGAGACCTTAGGTTCATTTTTTAAGCTTAAACTTCTATCTAAATATTGCACTTTGTTTCCAAAACCCACCATCATGCAAGGCAAATGAAATTTTTTTCAGTCTCTGAAAGACATTTGTTTCTGATTTATCTGTCTGACATTGATAAATCTATGAAATACCATTCATCTGTAAATGTCTTTCATTATTAACCTTTGATGTATTATGTTTATATAGCTAGGGTTTCCTCTTCAAATATTGGAAAGTGATGACCTAAGTCAGGCAACTTCACCTACCAGGCAGGGTAGGTTGACCAGCAGAGTCAGCCTGCAATGATTCCAATGCCACAAAGTCATTATCAACACAGGGTGGTTAACATTTAAAGTGTATAATTCTGATTATTTAGAAGCTTCTCAACTAGAGGAAAAAATCCTTACTCTTCTTCCCGGGAAACACAAAGATAATGACAACAGAAGGCAGATTTTTGCTATCTAGAAAACTTTATTTCAGCCAAGTATATTCTATGGTGTAGAAAACATATTAACAAGGGTCCAACAAATTTACTGTGAGGTTCTTTACTTCAGCACGTGGGTAGAGAAAATAACAAATCTGAGAGCAATTAGGAAGCAAGATATTCCACAGAGGCCTCACAGTAAATTAACAAGCAGCACTATTCTTTTCTTTAACACATTTTTTGTCCTCAACCTTTTAAAATATTTTCTACCGGATGCTGGCCACTAATCCTGCCCCTAAAGAACAACACATCCAAGTAGCTTTCAAAGTTTTATTAATCTTCCATTTTTTTTAAAGCCATCAAGTCTTTTCTTGATGTCAAGTCTGCCTCCCCTCCTGACTAGCAAAACTTCCTAACAGCAGCAACACCACTGGAAACCCTGCATGGAGCTCAGCCTCCTCTTGTATCTGACAGCACAACAGCTTTCTACCCACTTACTCTCTTTTCTTCAAGACAGACAAAAAGGAAGGAAACTTCATCGGGAGGTAGCAGTTTAGAAACCTGACATTTCACTGCTTGATGCTCACTTTCATCAGCAATAAGATCTTGACTTTAATGCTGAAAAATAATGAAGAACAGTGAAATCAAAACTGACACTGTGCCTGCTTAGACTCATGGTGCCTGTACACTACCACAGAGAACAATAATTGCATTCTCTTTGAAAGCATTTTGCTATTGAATGAGAAGTACCTTTAGCTTTATCTACACATTGCCTATAGCAGTCGAGTCAGTCTTTAAAAAAGAAAATTCAAACAGGATTCAGGTGCATTAATTTGTACCCTAAGAATTAATACAGAAAATTCCACATTGGGCTTGATTGAAAAAGACCTTTAAGATTGAGTCCAACCATTAATCCAACACTGCCATACCCACCACTAAACCATATCTTTAAGTGCTACATCTACATATCATTTAAATATCTCCATGGACAGTGACTCAGCAGCCTCTTCCAATACCTGACAATCCTTTTGGTGAGGAAAATCTTCCTGATGTCCAGTCTAAACCTCCCTTGGTGCAACCTGAGCCCATTTCCTCTCGTCCTGTCACTAGTTACCTGAGATAACAGGCCAGACCCCACATGGCTACAACCCCCTTTCACACAGTTATGGGGAGCAATAAAGTCCCCCTATGAGCTTCTTTTTCTCCAGGATAAACACCCTCACCACTTCAGCCATTCCACACAAATCTTGTGCTCCAGATCCTTTACCAGCTCTATTGCCCCACACATTTTTCAGTATCACAAAGTATTTCTTGCAGTGAGGTGACAGCACTGAGAGCACCCTGCAACATTAAATAAACTAGAGGAAAATTCATATTGTGACACAGTGCAACAAACCACACCATCCTGATATGCCCATATGAAAGCAAAGTGCCTTTTGGAAATTTTTTTTTTCCATTTTATAATTTAAAAGTGCACTAACGCTACCAAATGAATTGTATGAAATTCTTCAAGGCTTATGCAGGATGAACTCTATCAGGTTTTAGCTTTGTGTTATTTTTATTGCTCCTTCTCCATTCTCCCTTTTTCACTTCATTCCCCAATAAAGAACTAAAAGCTATGTGAAAATGAGAGATGTTTTTCCACTTACTACAGGTGTTTATATATACTGCCACACTTAGATGGACAGATAAGCATGATTTCCATCTCACAACAGTTTATTTCTCTCAGTGCATCTAGAAGAAAATGGAAACAAAGCAAAGGAGAGCAAAGCAACAACACTATCCCAGAACAGAAAAATGGCTAAAATGTTTGTCTGGTAGTTGGAAGACCTCAGGCAGATAGTCAGACATGGATAATTGGACTTGAGTCTCTGCCAGTCTAGCTTCATGCCAAGTCCACCCTGTTTGTTTTTCTTAGAAAAGGGGAGTTGTCAAAATCTTTCCATTTAACATGAAAATGTATTGTAAAACTCTATCACTCAAAACTGACATGTCACAGAAAGCCTGTTTCAAAGAATATTTATCCACAAAATGAAAATGTTTAAATAAAAATTTCCACCACTCCTACATACCTTTCTAGAAGCTGGCAAAATAATTCCTTCTGATGCTATTACAAAGCCATGCCAAAATACAGTGTACTTGTGACATGGTATGAAAAAAAGCACAGAAGAGATTCTTGAAGAGCCTCAGTGAAATGGTCACTTGTGTTCACAAAAACTGAAAGCATTCTAAACCACTCTGAGGATGTGGTTTAAAAATCAAGTAAAATTCAAGTAAAATGCTAAAAATGCAAGGCAAGCTCCACCCCTGGAAGTTTGTGTTTTCCCAAAGCTCAATCAGGAGAGCTTGCAAGGCTCAGATATTGCACAAATTATAAAAGTCACCTGCAGACCAGTGCCAGGGGCAGCCCTGTTCTGGTACTGCAGCATACAGCTGCAAAATTGCTATCCTAGGACATAGAGCAAACTGTGAGCAAGCCAAAAATTATAATGCTCATCACATTCATTGCTTCACATGTAGCTGCTCTTGATTTCAAGGGGATTTTTAGAGTACCTTTTGTTCAGATTCTCTTTTCAATTGTTCTTTGTAGGTTGGTGCTTTTCTGTGCAGGTTTCTCTCCAACCTTGGTTCAAGAGCCAACTTCCATCACCCAATAGTTTTCCCACCTTTAAAAGAGCTCTATGGCCTTTCCTGTTTCCAACACCTTTTCTGCTTATAACCTATTTTCAACAGGTGCATCTCTTACACAAAATTATTTTTCAGAAACATTAAAGGTTTGGGGTTTGCCTCTGAATGAATGCAGATACTGTTTTGACTACAGTGTAGATGACTTAATCTACATTGTGGTTTAGTCACATGTAGGAATTAAAAAAAATCTTTGGAAATTCTTTAATACTAAGATATTATTTTAATAGGAAGTAATTTCTGTCTTTATTTTCTAAATAGAAGGAAGTTTACTGCAGTCTCTGTTCATTGTGGCTTTTCAAACTACTTAACATACCACAAGGAGGACAGAAGGAAAGCCCAAAACTTAGAATTTGCAGATAATATGCAACAAGTAGTTAAGCAGTAGATATCAAGGGTAACAGTGTTATCTGAGGCCCTGTAGTATTGGGGAAAAAAACAACCAAAACAATCTCCCTTATTTAACTTCTCCACTGTCTCTAGAAAACAAAATATATCTCTAACTGCAAACCATGACAGACACCCAAAGAGAAGCAGAATCACTGAAATCACTGTGGTTACCTAAGAGTGCAGGCAAACATTCCTGACTCAGATTTAGGTCAATACCTTGGGTCTGTGCAAGGTGGCATGGCAACAGACTGAATGCCTCTACAGTCAAATTCTGACAAGGAACAATGATTGTTAAAGGCAGCAAATAAACACATAAAACGTTGTGATCAAATTATGAATCAGCATGTGGTAGGTACAGATTTTTTCCCCCTTTCATTTTCAGCACAGACAACTAACAGAAACCTTTCAGCATGCTTTAGCCCTTACTACAAGTAGTTCCTCTTCCTCCTCAGTACTTTCCACTCGGATGTGATTTTAAGGTTGATAGTTTCTTACTCAGCCTAGTGGAAACAGCACCATGTCAGAACAGATAAGAGGAGCAGATAGTGGACATAAAATTGTTAACTTAGTGTTCAGTGAAGCCCATTCCTCTTGTTTGCTACTTTTCTAAGCAAAGTGATAATAGAAAGGATATTTCAGTTGTGATAGAGCATCACTAAAAGACCTTGCAGAGGCTTTGCAAACTGCTGCCAACCATTACTGCATCACCAGTCTAATTACAGCCACATATCTCTGCTGGAGGTGGGGGAATAAATTCCAGCCCAGGTCTAATGTAAATGGAATATTTTAATTATGTCTCAAGCAGTGAACTTTTGGAAAAAATTAATAGATCACAAAGGAAGCCCTTCCTTCTCTGCAACCATTTCCTAAAATGTCCTAGAACATCAATAAGCCATTTTGTCTCATTTCTTCTTATCTACCTTGGTCTTTTCAAAGATATATGTCAGATATACTGGTTTTGTGCCAATAAATACCTTCAGGTGAAATCAAGTCAGCTGGAGAATGAAACTTTTGGCAGCCATAGAATCCACAGAGATTGCACTCTGCACATTTTTGTGTTGGCCAATAGAGATTTTACTTTTTTATTTTCTCTCATTGAACTTCAGAATTCTGAATTTATAAAATTTCTAAGCCAAGAAGTATTGTTTTGTATTTCTAAGACAGATTTCTAAGATAAATCATACTGAAATCACACTTCAATTTATTGATTTGCCTCACTGTAACTAGCTGTACTCAGTTTCATCACCCAAATACTTCACAAAAAATGAAAACAATTAGAATGATGGGAGGTTTTCCAAATAGTACCTGAATATAAATAAAACTATTCTGCATTATTGCTAATGACTTCTATTCCTAAAAGCTTTCTAAAGCTGAATTACATCTAGACTTGCACACAATTGAATTGCCTAAAGAAGGGGCTGGTGGTCTAATCTGCAATACATTAGAGGGATCTGTGTCTGATTGATAGGCACTGCCCAGTAGTCATATTTTCTTTTCCCCTTTGAAATAAAGCCAATTCAAAAGTGACATCTATGAATTACTGGGTTACCTGAAGGTTAAGCCACTTAAGAGAAGGGAAAAAAAATAATTTACAAGCTGAAAATCTTTTTTTGCAAATCTTACTTTCAGTCTAGGTTGAATGCTTCTAATGATATCATAGAAGCCCTGCAGAGAAAGCAAGATCATGAATAAGTATTTGATGCTCCAGTGTTCCATTGCTTAGATAAGAAGGATGCTGCCATTACTGCAAGCACATAAACTTTGATTACACTTCTTAAAGTCATTTTCTGAAGTGTAAAATAAAGTGCAAGAGGCTACATTAAGATGCTTCATTGAGTTTTAATCAAAGGGAGAAATGATATTTCTATTTACTATTTATCTTCAAAATGTGACTGATTTTTCCAGTGATAATTGCTGAATTTCTGTAATGGTTAGTGTTAAGTGTGTCTAGATATTAATACAATTTAGTTTTAATGATGTGCCAGTTAATTACAAAAATTTATTCACATACCCATGCAAATCCTGCCGTTCTGATACAATTTTAGAAGGTAAACTCACTTCTGCTGACATATGCTTTAGCAAGTAAAATATTAACAGAGTTAATGTTGTATTGAAGTCCTATTTTCTCTCTCACAATAATACTGTTACATTTCATATTGCATTAGCTAAGCCTTTCAACATGTTGGTACAGTACACATAAAAAATACTGAATTGTGGAGTAGACAAAGGAAAAGGGCAATGAATAGTACAAATGCACATTTCGCAATGTGTAAAAAACATAAAATCAAATTCTAATAAATAAATGCTTATCTGTTTAAAAAAATCTGATTCTATAATATCAGGCAAAGCATGGAAAATATAAAAAAAAATGAAAGCTTGAATAGTGTTCCACTTTCAAACTACATGAAAAGTGAAAATGAAAAAAAAGAACAGAACCACCCATCCTTTTACTAACAGCCAAACAGACTCAAATGTGAAGGTTTCTAAGTAAATATGAGTACTAGTTAGCATTTATTCAAATTGCTTTAATATAGTACTCTTATGTCTAGGGTAATCATTCACATTTTGTCAAGATAGTTTAACCACTGAAATTTAGAGGCTTTCCAGGAAATGTAATTTTGAACACCTTTTATCTGTAGAAAACCCCTGAGCTTATAAAATTCCTCTCTTCCCCTGGTGGTGGAAGTTGCACTGCCTCCAGTTTCGGAAGGGCAAAATGGAACATAGGAATGTGACTCTAAATCATGAAGAAAAGCAACTGCAAGTTGTGCCTGTTGCACAGAATAATTCCATTATTTAGTCATGAAACCACCACAATTATGTTCTGCTAAAGATCCCACGTGCATGCACGGAATGTCACAGTGGCACGAGGACACAAGGACAATGAGGTACACTTTAATTTTTGTATTATTTCTGTTCCATAAAACAACAACAGCAACAAAACTGAATGGACCCAATGAAAATATAGAAAACTGACTCAAGATGATAAGAACTCCTAATAATTTTGTGAGCAAGGTTCCTCTCCCTGGTGTAAATCAACACTGGCTTTTATGGAGTTCCACTAGTCCATGCCAGATGGGAGTCTGAATTTCATCAAAAAAGACTTAACCATAGGAGGGAACAACAAGGAAACTAAGTTCCTCTGTCAGTAATTAGACATTAAAATAATAATAGCAACTATAATCAAGAAGAAGAGACTCCAGCATAAGTTTTAGCTAAAGCCATGCTGAGCTACAATAAGATTATAGAACACAATGCCAGAGACAATTCATAAACTGGCAGAAAAAAAGGCTAATGACAGTTCTATCCAAATCATACCTGGCAGGAAC
Source organism: Chloebia gouldiae (assembly GCA_003676055.1). Classification (NCBI taxonomy): domain Eukaryota; kingdom Metazoa; phylum Chordata; class Aves; order Passeriformes; family Passeridae; genus Chloebia; species Chloebia gouldiae. The sequence continues at coordinate 1,642,204 of QUSF01000048.1, read as the reverse complement.
ACTGCAAAACTGTGTTGGGAACCCACTCTCCTCCTCAAAGAGGAGAGCTACTTTAGGCTACATCTTGTGGCTGTCATGAAATGAAATATCAAAGTGAAATTGAATTTACTATTATATTCCAAATCCCAGAGACTGTCCTCAAAGTACTTTGTGGTTATAAGGACACAAAATTCCTTTGTATATTATAAATACATGAGAAAAAGGCATGCTGTAATGAAGACTTCAAGGTGTGGATTTTTAATCTTCAATATATAATCAAAACTGCTCACTTTCAGCAAATAGAGACAAACTGAAATAGTACAGCTGAGGGAATTTTAACATCAATTTTCATAACTTTATATAAAATTGGCACTTTATGTTTTATCTCAAAATAAATCAGAACGCTTCTATTTGTTCAGAAACATTGTGCCAGGATCTCAAAATAGGAAAAACTCAATCTAATTCCTAGGATTAAAAAAAAGGATGGAAGATTTCCTGCCTGACCAGTTCAGATATGTTCCACAGGTACATTCCAGATACAAAAAAATGCAATCACCAGAGCCATTAGAGAATTGCTCTCTATGCCTCCCTCACTGGCTAGTTGCACTTAACAGAGCTTGTTTTAATAATTTTTAAAAACCAGTCAGCATCTGAAATTCATCAGTATAAACAAACTCAATGGAAAAAACTTAAAAGGGACTCCTGACATTTTATTCTGTGAATTATAGAGTTTATGGACTAGAAACTGTATGAAAAAGAAGGCCAAATTTTTTATTGTGTGCTTCTTAAATAGTTTCAGAGGCATACCAACCTTCTCTTTCAAAGATAATCTTTCCAGCTCAAAGATTAAGATTTACTGCATACCTATATTTCAAATTTTGCATGCTTTGCTGACAGTGACTGCCTTTACCTGACTCAATATTACACTTCATGCTCCAGGTATGTCTGCAACATGATCATTTTAATAAACATCTACTCAGTTTCCCATATTCTGCTGTCAATGATTTTGTTGCAGTACTTAAGCTATCAGCAATTTCCTCTCTTCTATGGGGTCATGACAGAAGGTCACTCAGCACCACCACAGTTCACCTGTTTTCCTTTGTTTTCTCTTTAATTTTGACACACTTTATAACCATCTCAAATTAAGGCAAAGCTCCAGAGCTGTAGCTTATTTTTACACATAGGCAGTAGGAGTTAGAGCTCCCCAACAAATTATCTATTGTTAGGTTTGGTAGAACATATTTTGTGAGGTTCTTGTTGAATCCAAGAATAACACACAGACTGTGCTTCCTACACGCAGAGTAGCAAAAAAACCAACCAACCAAACAAAAACCAACCAAGAAACAAACAAACAAAAAACAACCAACAAACAAAAAAACAAAACCAACAAACAATTTAAAAAACAACAAAACAAAACAAAACAAAACCAAAACAAAACAAAAACCAGACAAGCCCAAACTCCATCCACGAGCATTTTCCAGTGAACTACTAAAATGAAGCTGAGTCCCTCCAGTCAGTGTAAAGGGGATATAAGGGCTTGGGGAACACAGTTAGTTTTTACCATTTAGAAACAAAATTGGAAACTCTCAAGCTAAAGCAGGGATTTCTTCTCCTTTTGGCTTGGTTCCACAGCAGCCTAGACAGAGGAGTCCAGTGCTGAGCTCTTCAGACAGAAGCTGAAGAGTAGCAGCACATGAGGTCACACCTTTAGTGCTCTCAATATCCAGTCAGGCAAAGAAAATACAATGGAACAGAATGAAAAATAATATAATTCCCACCTATTAAGCTTTATATAAGTCATCAAACAGACCTGTCAGATCCAATTATACCCTTCTGTAGAGATTAAGTGTGTGTTACCTACCTCCAGGACTAGTTGGGAAGGAGAAGGGCAACTAAGAAACATTCACACACTCTCTAAGTGTTCCCCATAATTTGTAGGTCTGAGATGCAGAACAAAGTAGGAACAAAATGGAAACTGCTGTCAAACAAGTCTCTAAAATCCCAATTCTCCTAAATCCTTCTTCAACGGTTATTGCTCATCTCAATAACATCAAGTCTTGGAGTCCATGATTTTATTTTAGCTTGTTTTGTCTTTTTTTTTTTTTTTTTTAAAGTGGATAGTTCACTGAGAAGCAAGCCATAGTTTCCTTGGCTTAAACAAAATGTAAATGATGTGCTAATGATCTTTCTCAGCTTCATGCTTAACTCATTGAGATCTATAAATCACTCTCAGATACTGTCTCATGAAAGATAATAACTCAAAATAGAAATCTCATTTAATTCCACTGCAATTAAACCAATTAATATATCATGTATCTTTTCAGACACCACAAGAAGTTTTTCCACCTTCCACAATACTTTGTACTGCTCTCTGTCTTCTACCTGATCCTGCAGCAGAGCATCTTGAATCCAGGTTCTTTTTCAGAAAAATGGCAGAAAAAAATTATTTCTATGAAGTCTCATGCCTTCCTGCACATTTTTTTCCCAGAGCTGTGAATTTCCCCTGTTCAAAATCACTACAATTGGCAGAGCAACAAACTTTAACCTTGCTCTCTGCCCCTCACAACTCTATGAAACACATTTTAGTTTCCTTTTACAGCTAAGTGTAAATGTCTTTCCCTTCAAATGCATTGATAGTTGAGTGGTTCTGAACATCCAGTATAAACAGAAATAGTAAAAAATTGATCAACAGTAATCAGGAGAATGCATAAGACAAAACACAACATTGCAAAACCCATACATTTTCTGATTTATTATATTCACTCACTAAAGCTTTATTATGTAGAAAATATGATCCATATTATAAGTCATGGAGGCAAACTGATAATTAAGTTCAAATTTGTCATGATGCATGTTTGCTGAAGAATATAGATTATTGTGGTTACAGAAATAATAATAAAGGCATCATAGTGATACTCTTCTAAGAATTCAGATGGTACTGTCATCCTGAGTGCATCTATACTGTTTTTAAGCTGCTGTGACATGGCCAAACACTAAATTACAAGATTATTCTGTGAGAGGAAAGGCATTTACTAACTGTACAATAACAGCCACTATTGTATTGTGTTAATCATCCTCATTGTGAGGCATAAGATACACACACACATATATATATATATAGATAGATAGATAGATAGATAGATAGATAGATGTATTTGTACATCCACAATATACCAGAAAGCACTCAAAGAACCAAAGGCTAAATTTAGCAATGTCTGGAACACATTATTATACAACACGTTGACTACTCTTTTTTTTTTTTTTCTGAATATGAACTAATTTCTAGAACAGTATTTTGCTTGAACTCTCTCAAAAATCCTTTTTAATGGGCAGTGAAAAAATGCTGGAATGTTTAGTGTTCAGATTTGAAGATCACAAGTGTCTCAGTTAGTTAAAAGATTGCCTACACAGTTTCCAGTGTACTCCTGTTCTGCCATTAGACTATCCATATTTTAAAATCAGGAAGAAAGATTAACATGATTAAGAGACTGATGGTCTCTTGAAATTTAAGGTTAAGATGATGACAAGCAGAATAACAGATCCTTGGAAATTGCAAAGCATTCTATTTTCTGGAATATGTATGCCTTTGCTTGAAGTAACATTATAATGAAGAAAATAAGTTATATCCTTCTTTTAACCTTCCAAATATTTTTAAGGTAACATTCACAGAGATAACTGTTCAAAAACTGATTTGACCATTATTCCTGAAGGGCTTTAGTATCCAGTTCCACAGGAAAACTCAGAACATCAAAAGTGAAGAAATGCATGTCTAAATTTTCAGTCTTGGATATCATGCTCTGATCAAAACCTCTTTGCTGTAAGATCATGACATTTAAAACTACTCTCCTGGGCTCCTCTGAATGAACTTCTAGCTCAGGAGTCTCCTTCCCAACAACAGAAAGGTTTGGAATTTCCGACAAAAAAAGCACCCCTGTGCATAACCAGATAACATTGTGGTGGCATTAATTTCAAATAGTCACTGGCTCATGATTTTCCCAGAGCAAGGTGCTGGTTTTGTATGAAACTATGCTATCTTTTGGAAAAAAAAAAAAAAGAACAAAACAAAACAAACCCCCCCCCCCATAGATATCTACCAATAGTAGCAGCTATCCCCAGAAGTTTTACAAACAGAAGGCACGCAGAGACAAAACCTATTTTACTGGACAATTCATTTCTCCCAAAGGCTGGTTCCATCTTCTGATCCTACTCTGACTTTATAATGAGAAAGGTTTGGGGCATGTCTCATGCTTAACCCTCATTTTCTGTCTGCAGCTGAAAGGGAAATTAGGCATGTGTTTCAAGTGGGAACTGTGCATGCTCTAGCACAGACAGTTTGGGTTATTTCACTACCATCAGATGTCTGTACTACACTAAGTGGTCTGACCTATGTCCAAAATCAAAATTCTATATTATATACACATGCACATGCAAGTAAAATATTTTAAAACTGTTATTAATTACAACTGCAATTCCAACATCCATGAATCCATCACAGGCCAGCTAGTTTTAAACTCACCAATATTAGTCTTTTCAACACATTAAGTACACAGAAGAGACAAGAGGTTCTGATATTAAAAATAAATTAATTTCCAGAGGTACAAACAAAAATTTGTCTACTTTAGTTGAATTCTTCATGATATACCCCTCAGCATGATCTCTCCATTTGCAGTTTGGTAGGAATCTGGCAGTTCTTGACCCTCAGCATAGAAGTGAGTGATTCCACTATGTCCCCACTTGTCTTTTATACAAATCACTTTTCTGGGGGCAAAAAGGAAGGGAGCAGAAGAGGAATGAAATTATTTAGCCATTGTGACCCTCACAAGAATTAAGAGACTTAATTGTTTCAAATCAAATTCTAACTCAATTTTCCCTCAGAAGTTCACTTTAAGTAAATTTTAATAGCAACCCTGCAAGCTGATTTCTGTAGAACTTAGTCCTAAGGAAATAACCACAAGTTTTCTTAACTTTGAATTGTATTAAAAATTCCAATGTCCATGTGCTAGTTTCAATTTCATTATGTTGAAATTATAATAGACTTCATTTCTATGTTGAAGTAGAATGTCAAGTGTCTTACATATACAATGCAAATGTGTACAATGTACACACTTCATGTGTAAAAGGAGGCAGGATAACAGGAGGATCACATGGACTACAAATGGGTATATCACAAAATATTAAGCATTAGACATAGGAAGGAAAATACATTGGTGGATGCCAAGCTTTGAAACAGAAGCTGAGCATCTATCCCTACTTTTTTTCTCTTTTTATGCCTCAGAGAACTGAGTTCATTGTATATCTGTACTTGCTAGCATTTATTTAAACTTGCAAATTTAACCAGCTGTTTTAATTTCAGTGGTGTTTCACAATGTTGTTTCTATTTAGTCAAGCGGACGCTCAGCCTTTCTGAAAATAAAATCAATATTTTGATGCCTCAGTGTAGACTAGAGCAGCTTTTGCGTGGCAAATTTCATTTCATACTCCCACATCTCTGTGTGGATTTCCTACAGAGAATGCTTTGGAAGCATTGCAGCATTAATGCCCAAGTTTCACTGAGTCAATGTATGGCTTCATCCACGACTAATTCCTCTATATGTTGGCTGCTCACTCTCATGGGCTACAGAGCAGATCTCTAAAAACTTCATGTTCTAGGCTAAGAGGCAGTAACATGGTACTTCATCCTCCTTTTATTTTGCATTTTCATGAAGAGGACATTATTTCTCATTTGTGACACACCCCTTGTGTGGCATTTATAGAGGGGTGGAGCCTTTATAGTAGTATTTTTGTATCCTTGTGCTTTAGTCACTCATGTCAAAAGCAGCAGACACAGAACAATAAAACATAAGAGAGCCATTTACCTGTGATCATTAGGAATTTGGAAAAGGTCACCAAGAGTGAATACAAAGGTTGTGTGAGGCCTTGGAAAGAAAGCAGGTAATGTTTACCTTTACCTTCATGTGGTAACATACCTCATAGAAGTTCGACTTGGCTTTTTGAAACATCATATTTTTTTTTAATTACAGCAGTGAGCTGGAGGAGTTAAATAGATCCTCATTTATTTTTTTTCTACAAGTCCTTCAGACTGAGAGGAAAAGCCTTCCTAAGCCTGCAGCACAACTCTGCTTGCAGCAAGGCTGTACCTGAATTAGCAAACCAGCCCTAATTCTCATTAATGGGACTTGGCATGGAGAGAATAGAAGACTGTTCCTTGTGTGTCTTAGAGAAAAAGATAATGAAAAAAAAAAAAAGGATGTGAAAGTAAAACATTTAAATTTATCGATACAACTCAGGATTTGAATTTTTTTTTCTTATTTGACAATAGTGCCAACAATTTTCACTTGTATTATAAAACATGATGTAAAATACCCAATGCTGTATTGGGTTTGCATGGCTAGGCTTTTGTAGCTGGAGGGGTGCTATAGGGGTGGCTTCTGTGAGCTGCTGCCAAAAGCCTTCCCCATGTCTGATGGAGCCAGTGCCAGCTGGCCCCAGGACAGACCTGGCCCTGGAAAAGGTCAGGTCCATCAGGAACAGTGGTAGTGCCCTTGTCATAACAGTGCTACACTCGAGAGAAAGCTCACTTGAAAATATATTAATAGCTAGGCATTATTATCCTTGAATGATGGTGCACTGCATCCTTAGATTTTAATTTACTCACCTTTTTTTAACCTTGTGCTTCATTAGGCATCTGTCACAATTACCAATAGCAATGTCCAGATCCCCTAACCAGAACTTAAAAATGATTCAAGCAGATTCAGGTGTTCATGAATAGTTTTATGTCTTATAACCCGAAGTTAAAACAAAAAATCTGCCTCTCACATTTCTCCGGGCCCAATTTTACCAAATACAAAATGGTCCAATCAGGGGCTATGGTATTGTAATTGCAAGAATTTTTCAATGCTTAGAGGTTTCAGCATTTTTGTTAGTAAGTGGATGCTTCTGGTGCACCAAATTAAAGGAAAAGAGCAGGGGAAAATTTCCTTATTTAAGTTACAGCCATTACAAGGAAAGCTATCAACTCCTAGAGGTGTTTGTAATTTTGGAACCCCATTTGTGTTTCTAAAATGAGTTTTACAGTATTTATTGCAAAATATTTGTACTATAGATATTTCAATTCTAATTCAGTATTTAAATACTTAAATAAGCAAGTGAATTATAAGCCAGCTTTCTGCCAACTGCACAAACCATTTATTTCTTCTCTAAAATAGTATTATCAGTTTTTTCAAAATCTTGTCATAAAAGAGAATGCTTCAGTGAGTCAAATAATTTTCAATATTTAGAGAGGCGAGCACTATAACTCAAATAAACCTCCACTACTCATTTACAAACATATATTATACCATTTTCCTCAATATTTGCTTCCATTCTGCCTTTGTGAATTCTAATACTGTTTGGGTTTTTTTCTCTGAAACTGCTTTCTGCAAAGGATTTTTTTCTTAGGTTTCTACAACAGCAAGCTGAGCTGAGCCAGTGTGCAAATCCAGAAGTTGCTCTCTAGTTTTCCTACCCTATGTATATTACTTTACATTCAGACCATGTTTTCCTTTGTGTTATTCTCTCTGGTTTCAAAAATAGCTCTTTTAAATTACAGTTGTCATCCCTGGACTTGGTTCACCTTGATACCTTCACTGGCCAGCCCTTCACATCTTGTGCTCTGTCTTCTTCTTGAACACTCACACACCTTGTTTTTCCTGTTGTTTACATCTGAAGTCAATTACTACTGCACAAGGGTTTGTGTATAAATATATATGTGTATATGTAATATGTGTTTGTGTGTATATATATATGTATGTATGTATTTGTAGGAAATATCTTCTGTTTGGTAGGCTTGCTTCAGAGGATTTCTCAAATTTGTCATGATCATTTAAAGTTCTAGGTCTTCAGATATCCCATAACTGAGTTCAGTCAGAGTACCTCTAGGCCTAGCATCAGCTTTCCCTTCGGTTTTTGCCTTTTTTCTGGCAATCTCTGATAATTGTTTACCCATTTTATCCACCAATTCTAATGTATCTACCCATTTTATCTGTATTTACAGATAGGCTTTATTTTGATTCATTTGTTACTTTGAAAATATGTTTTTCTTGTATTTCTCACAACTCCTACTGTTGTTTATTTTATTTTCCTCTTTGTTGGCTACAGTGAGTTAGATTTTTGAAGGATCTCTTCTCAGTTCAATTGCTTGAAATTTGCTATTTAGCTATGTAAGTTTTTCTTATTCTCATTTTGTTTGGCAGCACAACACCTCCGGAGACACTATTACTGTTTCCTTAAGTAGAAGAAATGCCAGCAGAAGAAAGGAGTTTACTTTTCCTTAGGGCTTTCCTGTGAGCTCTCTCATTTCCTTAAATCTATCTTTCTCAAGTTTATCATCACCCCAATGTTTTTGTGCACATAACTTTCACACTCTATGGATTGCAATAACATCGTGGTTATCGTTCTGCAGTGCTGCCAGCACTACAGTTTAAATGAGCATCTATGTTCCACTTTTATGAGTGCAAGAGGTATTCACACCACTTAGCTCTAGACAGTCAGCTTAGCTCAGCTCAGACACCATTTCCCCAGCTTCCCGACGTTGTCAATAAAGACAAAAAGCACACCTGCAGGAGGTGATTCAGGAAAAATAACAACTGTCAGAAGCTGAAGTGTACATCCCACGTGAAGTGAAATATTCTGGCTTCCATTTAACTCACCTGGCTTGCTGCCTTGGGCTTTGCATGGGGTTCGTAGACCTCGAGATGATCTCCTTCTTCTGAGTGTGTTCACATTCCGTGGAGCTAGTAGGGAAACAGGCATTCCTCATGCAGCTAGAAGGGAAGAAAAATGTTATCTGCTCTAATTAGATGACATTAAATAATAATGTTCTAATTTTAATTAGGCTGTCTCTTACAAAAAAGAAAAAAAAGCAATTTGTCTGAGTAACATCTTTATATTTTCATGTAGTCTTCATAAGGACGAGATAAAACCTTGTGTTGTCTGTGAGTCAAATTACTCAAGTGCTCCTGAAAAGGAACAAACTTTCGTTGAATGGGGTATTTTTGCTCCACAATCATCAGAAAAACTATAATACACACCAAGAGATTTGAAACAAACGTGTCAAATAAGTTTTTTTTCAATATTAAGAAATATATATACACATTTTAAATCTTCTTGTCTGTTTATTTGAGAGACTCTCCAAGGTTTAAGTATTAAGGGGAATTAGCATTTGTGTCAACTGCAGTTTTGTGAGCTATATGTCCTACAAGAAAACAATTCTGCAGCTAATGTTCCTATCACTGAGGAACCATAGCTATCCATTACTAGCCAAAGACAGATGTGCAAGTTTTGGCTCATAAAAACTGGATGAAGGAAGCTAATGGGACACTAATCTCCTGGTATCTCACGGGACAAAGAGAAAGTGAATAAGATTTTTAAAGACTACAAAATTTGTTTCCTCCGCAAACGCCTTGCAAACTGTTATAAATAAATCATCAGTTTCTTCATGGTTTGACTTTTGGGAGCATCACAATGACAGAATGAAAAGAGCCTTGTCTTGGAACCCTGGGACTGCAGAAGCATCTATCCATCTGTGACCAAACTCCTGTCTGCAGGCACAAGCTTCTGGGAACAGGTATTTCATCAGCTACTCATTGATGACAATTATGTGATATTTACAATTTCAAAACAATGCAGATAGAGCTCTCTCGCTATAAAACTTTAACAAGCAGCATGTTTTGTTGGAAGTGTCATAAAACTTTCATCAAAGTTCAAAATATTCCCAAGAAAACAGCTCTGTCTTTGACAAGAAGATCAGAAATTTTCAGTTTAGATCAAACACTGTGAAGAGGAAGAGAAATGTCGTCTGTTATAATTATTAGGATACGATAATTATACTTTTACAAGCTCAGAAAATTTTTAAAAAGGAACTCAGTAAACATTGTAAAATCTAGTATTAGGATTAGCTTTTATAGTTTTCCTTATAAGGAAGATGAACAAAGTCATAGGAGCTAAAACCAAACAACGTGGTAGGAAAGAGAATGTTGATTTAATATGTTTTTACCATTATTCTGAGAGGTTACTCTGAAAAAACTGACTACTAGGGAAAATGAAATAAAATAAAATACAAAAAAATAAAATAAATTATTTCTTTACTTAATTCTGGAACAGTTCCTTTTTTCCCACTAGGTAAAATTCCTTTACTCCTTTCCCATAGCTGATATTATTGGTAGTCTTACAGAAACGGGAGGTACTGATTTCACTGGACTTTACAGCAGTTCTTCCTTGTTAAATTGCAGCTTGCCTATCCAGTGGTTCCATGAATAATCAACCTTATGACCTTTGAGGCATTAAGAATTAAAACAAATCAAGGCAGAAACAAGAACTAAGTATTACAGTATTCAAGAATTAAGTATTACAGTATTACAGACAAAAGTTAGGATGTAGTTAAAAAAAGAGTGAAAAACACTCCAAACAATAGAAGAGAGAGTGGGCGAAAGAAAGAAACATTCTACAGAATCACATTCATATTCTGGGAACAAAAAAAGGAAATTATCTCCTTTCAGTACAACACGCAGGCTAACAATGATCCCATGAACCATCTTTGTAGACAAATCTCAACAACAGGGCTTGTCCTTGGTTTCTGCTCTGTTTTTCTGTGGCTAGTTCCAGCACAGGCCATAAGGAGATTGTTTGCTGCACTCTGTCATCCATCCTTGGCCTTTTCCCCCATACTTTGTGTTGCCTCCACAGCACAGATCAGGGTGCTCTGCCTGTTCATGGAGCCTATGGCTATCCTCTCCCAAAACCTGTTGCAGTCCTAGCCTGTTCTGCAGCAAGTCTTGATTCCTGAGTTTTTATACAGTTGCCATTAGCCTGCCAGAGGATTAAAATGGAAATAATGGTGAGAGCCTCCCCCATTTCTCTAAAACACACCTCCTGCTTCTTCTTTCCTTGGAGAGAGCAGCCTGTACACCATGGTTATGCCAGCCTCTCTAATAGCAGGTAGAAAGGTTCAAACTTGGTAATACAGGCCTAGAACCCCAGGCCTTTACTTGAACATATCCCTCAACCTAAGCCAAGCAATGGTGTCACCACGTTAAAAGAAAATACAGACCTACCCCCGGGTTTCAAATGCACAGCAGCAACTCCAGGTTTCCCACCAGTCACCTACTTTAGGTCCTAAAGTCCAGGTAGGAATCATACATTTTGTGCAAGTCCTTAGTTCTTTAGTCTACAAGAGATGTGAAGGCAATATTACTCTTTCAGTGACAGGGTGGTATGCAGTACTGTTCAGAGCTGCAAATGTGACCCTGACAGACCACAGATGCCATTAAAATTCTGAGTTTATGTACTCATACATCAAAACCAGGCTGCTTCTTAGCATGCCTGAAAGTCAAGGAATTTTGCTCTCAGAAGTGAAGCTACCAACTAGGTTAGATAATTCCAAGAAGAACCTTTGGCAATTAGTCAAAGTCCTGGTCCTTGGTACTGTAAGTAAAAACTGAGACCTGCCTTCCTAAATGTGGAAATGAGGTGGAATTAGGAGCAGATTAAATTCTTGCCATGCCTCTGTATGCCTCCTGTATTGACCAGTAGACATAGTTTCAAATTCACTAGAACTTACTGCTAGAAATAAAGATTTATTGCTCATCTCATTCATGTCCAGGATATCACAGTCTGTGCTGGCTCTGGTCTCAGGACCAGATTCTTTTAAAAGCAATTGCTAATCTGGAACTGAATCATCATCTGGATTTTGGTTTTAGGTACTTCCCCTGCCCTCCAGTTTGCCTTTACTAGGTGTAGCTATCCATGCTACACATTCTTGAGGGCCACGAGTCACATATTCAGAATTACTTTCCATCCCAAATGGCTCAAATGGCTCAAATGGCAATGTAATGAAAAAATAAAATGCTGTTTGAGTAGCAGAGCAATCAAGGCAGGTCTGACTTTCCCACTGTGACTCAGGAGGGCAGAGGAATAGTTGTCAGTGCCCTGAAGTGATAAGGTCCCCAAATTCACCTCATGTTCCCATCCCCAGCATGGGAACTGCAGAATGTAGTTCTGTAGGAGGAGGATTGTTCATCTTCAAACCATTTCATTTCATCATTGCTCCAGGGCAGATGATTGGAACATTTTTCTGTCTGGTAAATATATACAGATATTCCACAAACACACCTTTAGCTGTCCTGCCTCTTCAGTCTTTCCTTGCAATCGTCTCTCTCCTCTTCCTCTGTCAGGACTGCATTTTTAACAGCTCATTCCTTTTCACTTGTGTTTGTATGTCACAAGCCTGCATTTATTCACTGTGTATTTATGTAAATATTATGTTCAAAATACCTGGGTTATCAGAAAAAGGCAAGCAATGTAAATATTTACCTCATTATATATATTCAGCACAAAAATTAAAGTAACCAAAGTTTTCTGAATGGTGCTGGGGACTTGAATAAAACAAACAGGGGCAAGATAGCAGCAGTGTAAGGTTTTCAATAAAAATAGTAGGGATCATTGAGTTAAAGACTTGCAGAAAACTGCTCATTAAACTAAGAGAGAGAGATAAAAATGGATTCATTTAATATGCACTAGGGTATATAAAAATGCTTATTACAAAGAAGTTAAGTTATGCTAGTTAAAGTTTATCTCCCTTTCCAGAGATCTACATGCTTTCACACAACAAAGACATTGCCACAGATGCTGAAAATATACTTGGCTAAATAATAAAAATAATGTATTCATGAGTAAATTATTCAGAGATTGACAGGAAAAATGTTGAATAAATTATTCACTGAACATTATTTAATAATCTAGAGAGCCAGTCAAATAATAGAAATATGTATTTCAGATAATTTATTCAGAGAGTAATGTCAAAATCCTTTGGCTAGGATTTTCCTAGTCCATTAGTAATAAATAATTTGACAAGTTATTGATTATAGCTCATTTCTGTATTAAAACAAAATTCAGTAGGAATGCACCTAAGCAGAAAGATTCATAATTGACAATAAAGTGTCATCATCCTGATGATGAAAATCTTTTATCGTGCATGCAAACACAGCCTGTGTTCAAGAACTGCTTCAAACAATGCTCACATACCACACAGGCTCGTAATTTTGGGGGGATTTTAAGATATGTAAGCCTGTTTTTAAGTATGTAAGATGAAAATAAGTGTTATCAGACAGCATAGTGGGGCTAGGCCTGCCAGCCAGCAGTGTGGGGCTGGACAGGTTATCTATCCTTTCCTTTTAAAAGATTGTTTCTCCTTTTCCTCAATGTCAGTAAATCGGTTAACTCCAGTATCAGAGACCAAAAGCAAGTAGCATCTTTCTGCGTGTGTTTTAGCTCAGGTTTCAAGGTGTTTGTGCTCAAACAGCTGAAGTGAGAACAAGAAATAGACTTTATACACCCTCACAAAGGCAGTTCCTAACAGTTTTTCCCAGGGGCAAGTCAGTGAAGAAGGAGAAAGGCCATGGTTTGTGTGGGGAGTGATCACGATGTCGCTGCCACCCCAAGGTACACCCAAAAGGCACTTAGGAGTAGGTTTATTTCTGAGTGTTTTTCTTGAGGGGGTGCACAAGAAATCATTTTCTTGTGAATCAGCTCTATATCCTGTACAGTGCTGTCGTATGAAGCCACGGCTGAATTTTGAAGAATAGACAATTGAAAAATTGAGGAAGAAAAATTGTTTTCTTCCTCAAAACCTCTCCTCATCCTAAAGGAAGCCAGCTGAACATCCACAGGAAGGGGCAGTCTGCCTCCCCCACACTAAATGCAAATAATTTTTTATTTCCCTCAATTCACCTGGCCAGGAAAGCTCAGAGAGAGAGTACTTCTCTGCTAAACATCCTGTGCATTTTCCTCCTGCCTCACTGGACATTAGATACATTTATAAAGACTGCAAGTTCTTGATATTGAAGAACTGGCAGAATGGATTGAGAAACTCTGTGTATAAAAAAGTAAAATACAATGCTAAGTTAATTATCTGAATCCTTGTCATGACAAAAAGACACCTGGCAGAAGGATCCTCTTCACTTGTTATTATTTTGGAAAGTGAATGTCTAGCAATCGTAATTAGAGGTGAAATGGAAAGCATGATTTTTGTGAAAAATTTGCACCCAGAATAAAATCTCATGCAGATGTTACATGCAGTGCTGCTGGCAATATGTTTTAGTGCTGTTAGGGACAGCTTCCTTCAACTTCCACCTGCCCTCTCAGGGACAGTCCTGTACTCCCAACTATTATTGTACTCATTCTATTTAATGTCCTTTTTCATATCATTCATCACTTCAGCCTCCTCCACCGATTCTTCTCCCAGTCGTGGTTCCTTTCTTTGTTTTTTCCTTTTCATATTTTGAGGGTGGGAGAGAGAAAGAAGTTGCATTCCACAGTGTAGCTTTATGCTTCATTAACAATAACATGCTAAAATCTATCAGCCTTCAATTAGTCATCTCACCATGTGTTTAGCCAGCCTGACACCTGAAGATGTCTCTGCCTGCTCCCTTGATATTGTAATATCATCTCTTTTTCATCAGTTCATTACTATACTTACCATTTACAGTTTTCATCCATTTTGGATGTGGAGATTGTGGAAGTGTCTGTAACATTGGCAATTACAGAAATAGATGTAATTAAAACAATTTTGATACTTGTTGTTTTGTAACACATAACTCACCCTTCTCCCATCAGAATGGAATTTACAATATGTGCAATGAAAACTTGCATAATATTTACTTTGCAGCATCTGCTTGAAGAATGAAAAAGCCAGGCTGACCCTGAAAACATGGTGAATGTAAATGGGAAAGAATCAAACTACTCATCCACTCCACTGGTTTTAGATGGAAAACAAATTTTTCCCCATGTTTTTAATGATCTTGAACTGAAAAGGGTGATGCACTGTTATATTGTGCATTCATTTATGTGCATTATCCAACTCTTTCTTTATATCTGTTATCAGCTGTGTGCAAACATCCAAACATTAAAGCTTCATACCATCTCAAGTGTATTAACCTCATTCAGGTTTTAAACATTTTAGTTTCAAGTCCACATAGAACACTAAATCATTAATAGTGACACATGACACATGAAATTGCCTCATTATAAATTTCCAAATGTGTAAAGAAATATTTTTAACATGAACTAAACTACTGTCATGCTAGTGAGCTGAGAGGCTCTAAGGAAGGAATGATTGTTCCACATTTAAGCTACTCATAGTTTTCTTGTTTCTTCCCTCAACTTTTCTGAACTTTAAGAGAAAAAATAGTAAAGGTCACCAATTAAATAAACAACAAAGTAAATCCTTTCCTATCCTTGAGTAGATTAAGAAGATGTCTCACAATGTATTTATTATACATGTAACTGGAGAATGGCAATGACTTTGTGTGGATAATTATTGCTAGTTTTGGGGTTTTTTATAGATAAGTCCTAAGGCTGTTCCTGGAAGAATATAATTGATGATATTAATTCTCTCCATAGTCTCTAATTTCCCTTTCAACAAAAGCTAATGCTGTCTCTAATTTTTTACCTATAATAAAGCTATTGCCATAACAACCTTTTCCTCCAGGTTAACTAATAATTTACCATATAGTTACTAAATTAGAAACTTTGCTAAGGTCAGAATAGGTCAGAATAAGATCAGAATAAGTGACATGTACAGCACCTTACTGAGTAAACCAGCCACCATTAAAGAAAGGTGTAATTTTATAAACTGGTGGAGAATTTTGTCTCACTTTACTATAAAGAGCTGTAAAGTTTTGCATACTTTCGAGGTTAAGCTTGAAAGTCTTCTTCTGACTGCACTCTGCTTTCTCCTTCCTGTAAATAAAGAAATTAGTTATTTTTGTAAAAAAAACCTGTTACAGCATGTATAATTTTATGTTATAGTTGTCTGGATGTTTGAATATTATTTAGATTTGTGCTGAATGCTGTTGACCTACTGTTTTTAATTTAACCATTTTCTATTAACTATTTTAGGAACTCACAGGGATTATTGTCCTACTGGAAACATTTCAGCTTCAGCCAGTACATAAATTATCTTTGACTTCTCATTTATACATAGGTTTTAGTGCTTCTTTCTTCATTGTTATTACATACTAATTTGATAATTTTGGGTTTTGGCAGTTTTTAATTTCTCTCTGGGGTCAGCTGTGCTGGCTGTGTCCCCTCCCAGCTTCTTGTGCACCCCTAAGAACTCGCTGTCGGGGCAGATTGAAAAGCAAAATAGATTGATGTTGTACAAATACTGTACAGCAATAGCTAAAAAATCCTTATTGCCAGCACTGATTTTGTCACAGTAAAAGCCAAAAAGGGCCAAATAATCTAAAGGAATAATAAACTTTGACCAAAAAACAAGAATTTTTTGAGAAAGAGCTAATCACACCCCTTGTAACTAGTGGGAACTCTGGGTAAAAATAAGTGTGCTCTTTCCCTTTGTCCATAACATTTGAATCTTCATAATTACATTACTGGCAGTAATATATAGCTCTTTGGAAATTTTGTTTTTATTTATGCATATGCACACATACACAAAGAGATCATAAGCCTAAATCTGGAAGGATATTGAAAAGCTTTCCAAAGAATCTTTGGCATTTTTGAAATTTATTAAGAATTTGGGCATTGCTCCATCTGATCCAGAAGGACCTCTTGTAACTGTAGTACACTGGGAATTCAGAGACAAGAGTTTTTATTTTGTCTGCTAACGAGAGAGCTTTAAGAGGCTCAGGTAGAGGTTATTAAATCTGCATAATTTTGTACAAATTTCCATTTGCATACTCTTGCTACACCAGGTACATGTGGTACCATGGCTGGGATCCACTGACACTGTGAACGAGGTGAGTGTCTGACCATGATCCTTTTTGGGGACACATCCTGTGTGAGACCCAGGGCTTTAGCAGAAAACACCACTGGGTCTCCAGTCCAAGGAATACACAGCCTTAGAAAAAAAAAAGCAAAGGGAGAAAAACAGCAATGGAAAAGGCATCGTGTAAACCCAGATATTGCAGTGATTCAAAGCCAGTTTCATTCTCAATTTCTCTTTCCTGCTGAAACTGTGATGATGCAGCCTTTAAAAAACAAGACAATACAGGGATGCCATAATAAGGATGAAGCCTAAGCAACAGCTCCAAATGGATACTAAAAAAGCTATGTAGGCATTGACGTGAAAAAAATAAAGATGCTTTGATGTGTGTCATCTTTTCATTTTAGCAATTAAAATGGCTTTTGAAGCTCTCTGGCATTTAATTTAAGCCCATAGAGTATAAAATTATGCCATCCCTTGCAGATAGTCCCATATTTAGCATAAACAAGGTCATAAAGATCAACAGACTTATAAAAAATGGTAATTTGAGTTTTCAAATATATAAATTTAATTCTCTTTATTTAGGAGCTTACCAAAATGCTGACATACAAGTGTCCTTTTTTTGGTGTGATTTATTTTTTTAGCTGCAAAATCAGGGGGTGCTTGGAGCTTGTTAATATTTTTTTTTACATAAACACAAGCTGTGAGATGGAGTACCTCTTTTTACCTGTGTATAAACATGAACAGGAATCCTGTATTCTGTCCTGAAAGACCTCTGTCTAACATGCTGTTTGAAGGATTCTCCAGCAGAAATATTTTCATATTACAAAAAAAAAAAAAAAAGTGGCATTCCAGTCTTCCTAATAATTATTCTGACATCTCTGCACTCAAATGACATCTGCTTATATGTCTTAAATATGTGACAGCTCAGGATAAATGACATTAAATTTTTCATTCAAGCATGACAATTTAGAGGAACTTAACAAAAAGGATCTTGGATGATATAAAAAACCCTTTAGACTGTGTTATGAAATTACACCAGTAATTACACTGTGGATGTGTTATGAAGTAGCAAATGCAATTATTCCAGTTGTACATCGTAATCTTGAGAAACATTTACCAGTAAAACTTTCAAAATGCAGGTTTCATAAAAGGTGCTAGATAAAATTTGACCACAAGAGTGTTAGTGGGATCTCTGGGATCTCACAGAATAACTGACATTATTTTAACATTTCCTTTCCATGGAAAAATATGTGTAAAATGCATACAAAAATGAGTCTTTGCTACATACAGAGTGAGATTTGCAATAGGAGAAGAGAATATCATCAAAGTGTACTATTGTAAAATCTCACACAAATTAAAATAAATTTTCCTTCCTAACTACTTTACTATACAGTGTTGTAGTTTACCAGTCATAGCAACGCTGTACTAAATCAGATTTAGCTAACAGGTGTTCTCCAGGCTGTGGACAATTACATAACAAAAATATATTACAGTGTTCACTCTGAGGAGTAAAGACTTTTGCTATAACAGTGAAATGCATTATATGAAGTGGAATTTCTAATGGACTTCAACAGAACTGGCGGCTCCAATGCTTGGTGATACATCACGGGTAGTGCCACAGAAGAAAGCCTCAGAAGAAGGAAGAAGGTAATTTATGTATTAGAAACACTTCTGCTTTCTATTGCATGTATTTGCAACAATAAATCAAATGGACAACATGTTTCCTATTTGTATTTGCAATAAGCATTTTTAGCTGTTAACACCGTGGGTTTTTGTTTTTTTTTCAATTATGTAGTTTCATTATCCACTCATACTTCTGAAAAATGAGAAAATGGAGGAACACACAGAGCTGGCAGATTTAAATGGCTCTTAGAGAGGTACTTCAACATCAAAATATATCAAGAGCAAATTGTTTATACAACCTTTGCTTTCAGCACCATCCCTAACAAATAGTATTAGTAAATGAATCATGCAAAACCACTTAAATGCAATTCTGGAAAGGAGGAGAAGAATTTCCTTACAAATTATTATTTTATTAATAACTACCTTTTTAGCCAAGTTATCATGTTAAGGAACACAGAGTTTGGATTCTGGTTTTAAACCAAGTGTTAAGAATGAATAAAGCAATATTTTCAGGAGATCAGTAAAATTATTTTCATTCCTCAGATTTATTCTCTTTAACAAGAATTTTAAATACATAACATTTCTTTAAACGATGTCTTGAGCCACTTTTAAAAATACCCAAAAATCCTTTAACTAAAGTGATTCATTTTAGCAAGCATAATCACATTTTCCCTGATTTTCAATAATGTCATACCTTGTACCTGACTGCATTAAACCTTAAGATTGCATTGATCTTAGAAATTAGGTCTCGTGTCAAAAGGTGATTAAAACCATCTCTTCAGCAGATCTTAGTGGAATATCTCCTTTGTTGAAGTCTTGCTATAGCTAAGGTCCAGTCTACAATGTCCCTTTCTAATCCTCTGCTTATTACATGCACCTTATGTTATTTTTTCCCATAATGAAATCTTACTGTGTCCTTTGTGTTGCATTCCCTGGCAGTTCTGCATTCCCTCTACTGCTTATCTTTTGGATTAGTCTGTGAGAACTTGTGGGGGTTTCCAGTATTTCCATCTGTAGCTGTCTGTGTCCTGTAAGTTACCTCAGGAGTTCTAATGTATGCAGCTGAGGATAACAAAGACATTTTTCTCCCATGCTTCTACTTTTTTTTTTTTTTGCTGTAACAGCAAAAATAAATTAATAATAGCTATTCATAAATATGAAGTAATGTTGTCTTTTACTTTATTGAAGGTGCTTCTGAAATTACCATTTATGTCCAATGGCAGATAAATTATTGGCAAGCACTAACCAAGACTCAAGACAGTTTTGGGTGGTACAGGAGAAATACAGTATCTGATTTTTAGAAATGTAAATTAAAAATCAGGTAGGTAAGATGAGTTTTATAAGAAAATCAGTGGTGCTAGCCCTTCATCCAGCCTCCCACACCACAATGCAAACAGCAAATCAGAAATCCTCGAGCTTTGAAGCATGGCCTGCCTCTCAATAGGGAATTTGTGAATAGAAATATTTATATGTTTCATTTCAGTCATTTGGCATTTGAACAGTACTGTCAGGTTAAGGAATTCAACAACAACACAAAAAGTAAAAGGTGTAATGGCAAGTAAAAACAAGGCAGAACCCAAAATGACAATCTCCTCAGCCCAGCACAGCTTTTGGTGTACTCTCACTCCTGGTAGACAGAGTCTAACCAGACCTGTTTAAAATCTCTTTCATTAGAAACCATAATTTAAATATATTTTCAATTATGTGCAGAGAATTCTTGCCTCTTTCAGCAAAACCTGTTAATTTTTATACATTTTTCTCATATTTGTGGATTTCTAATAAGCTCCACTTAGCTTGAGGCTCTCCATTCATGACTCACATGTAGCAGAGGAAATCCACCCATCAACCAAAATTAACATTTACAGCTCACTTTAATTTGGGAGTCTCTCAGGCATCCAGCAGCTCCAGTTACACCAAGGGCAGCTTCTCACTTCAGCTGATATTTTGGCAAGTGCAGTCTCTGAAACAGCATAATCATAATTTTTCAGGCAAGATTTGAATAAGTTTTGCCTGCTAATAACCCAAAGGGTCATCTTGATTTATGAACTATTTATTGCCCATGTAAGAGTTTGCAGTACTCCCACTATTTCTTAATTAGTTAATGAGAGGCAAATTAAAACAATTTTTTTTAAAAAATTGCTCAATGTGCTTCAGGACTCCTGCTTTGTGAAATTTCCTTGCTTTACTTTACTGCCTGGATAAGAATCACAGCACTTCATTTTGTAAAGAAAACCCAATTTTTAAAATCTGTGTCTGCTGGGTAGGTGGCAACACAGATGTTGCCACTGCAGTACAGATTTAGCAGTTTGGTTTTCTAATCTATGCATGATATATCTTCTTAAAATAGCCCTTGTGGCAGTAACAAACTGGATTTACACCACTGATCTGGGCTGATTACCAACAATAGAAAGACCTGTCCAGTCTTTTGGAAAGGGGTGAACCAATGGTCACTGGAACATTTTAAACAGAAAAGTTTCTGAAACAAGAAGAAAAACACCTCAGCATTATGCAAAACAATGTTCCAGGATTTTATGTACTTTTTTGCTTTCTTATTACTTCATTTTTTTTTGCACTATTACTCTATTCATTCCCTTTACTAGCAAATTTCAATTCCTTATCAGTATTTAATGCTTACCATAATAAAAAAAAGTAATTCTGAGAAGAGAATAAAGACAGAAAACGTCAAAGTTGCAGAAAACTGAAAACAATGTGAGAAAAGAAGCTGTTATAGAGTTTTAATTACATTTTCTCTCTGCTGCTTTTTCTATAATGGCTTGATTCTTCTTGTTAGAGCTGCATATTTTTTCTAATGAAGCATTGCCTGTCTTAACATTATTAAGTATTGAATATGCTTTTCATTTCTACTTTCTGTGTTTCATTCAGCCACATGCCAAAAATCTTATCAGTTATAGCACAAATTAAGAAAGGTCACTGCGGTGGATGGGGACACTCCTTTGCAGCCCCCATGAGTTTCTGGAAAAGAAGAAGGCTTTATGAGCCTGAAAATCTTCCTGCCTCCCAGAAACCAACTATTATTACAGCAGTATACACCAGCAGAAATTTTTTTAAGCAGTCAAAGCTGACTTATAATAATTAAAAAATGCCTGAGGAATAGCTAATTTTCATTAATAATAATATTAGGCAGTGTAGGAGGGAAGTTTTCTGCATTTCTCCTGGCAGCCTGAAGGTTGTCTGATTCAAGGGCTGCCTCTGAAGAAAGCATGGACTCTCTCTGTTGATAATTTATGGCTACAGCAATTGCACAACATTCTACAGAAAAAATATATTAACTTTAATATTTTGATTATTATTCTCCAGACTGGGAGATTATAATATTTACCATGCATTACCATAGAGAAATTATCATAATTTCTGTATTTACCCACATTTACTCAATATCTGCTTTCTCTAGTAGAAACAGTTTTCACTTATTTTGTCATTAAAATCTAACTCATGATTTATTTATTTGCCTTTAAATCATAAATCACAACTGTATGTCAGTCTTTTTATATGTCTTTTTATAGGTTCCATTTTGACAATCTGTGTTAGACAACAATAGGTCTAACACTATTCATAATGAAAATGTATGAATGCTGTAAAACATTTTCCACTTGGTAATAACTTCATCTGAAGCACATATATCATTTAAAAATTCAACTGCTGGGAAATTTGCAGACCTCACTGTTCTCCTAAGAGTCTCAGAAAACCCTAGCAAAGTTCCAAATGAAAAATAGAATTTCTTTACGAATAGCATGTACCTGGGACTGAAAGAAGAATGACTGCTCTTGCTCTTACTCTGACTTAAATGTGTGCATGAGGACACCACATCAATGAATTCTACCTCTCTCAAGGGTCACCAATTCCTTTCTTTTGATCCAGAAAATCACCCATTATACACTGTACTCCTCTTCTGGAGCTAAAGCTCAACAGCAGGTGGCACCTAAAGGTCACACAGTGGTCTGCATTCTAAAAATAGAAAATTAAATTTTACTTTGAAGAAAGACAATTACACAAATAATCATTGGATGGAGTGAGATCCATATAAAGTAACTTTAAAAGCTTTTATCAAAATCAAAACATGTCTGAAGCATGTCAACACTAAATTTTGGAAAAATAAAAATAGGAGGAAAACCAAAGCATTAGCATTTTCAATATGAAGAAACTTCCAAAATATGCTTGAAAACTTATAGCCCATAGATTAAAGTTGTTAAAGGATCATTAGCATTTCCAACATGAAGAAACTTCCAAAATATGCTTGAAAAGTTGAAGCCCAAAGATGAAAATTATTAAAGGGTCATTGCAACTGTTCTCTTGACCCTGTAATCAGGAGGAGGAATGATTGAGCATGAATGGGAAACTGTGGTGCATCTTTGCCTTCTGTCTTCTGTGTGTTGCAAAATTCATGTGTATTCATGAGAATACATATTAAAATATACTTCTCAATAATAATATTTAAGTTTGATAAAGGAATAAAAAAAATAAATGTTAGATCAGTCCAGTAATGGGTGGCATTCTACTGATGTTTTTCACTTGCACTACATAAACCTCAGAAGACAGGATATGCAGAATGTCTTGGGAGCTTTTATTTACTATATTAATACTTTACATGTCTTCTAGGCAAAGGAATCTTCCCGTTTCCAGTGGTTAAAATCTAATAGTCAGGTCAGGTTTCACAGCAGAGAAGAAGTAGCAGCCTCTTAAGTCCGCATGACTATCACCATAAAAGTTAAGTATAAGTTAAAATCAATATCAGGAATTACACTTGGAAGCAAATGAAGCCCTGGAAGTAAATTAAGTTTATAGAGTTCTAATTTAACGTTCCCCATGCAATAAGCTCTGCAGAAAGTACTTTAGGGCCCAGTGTGGAGGTGACAAAGATACAGCTGATTTTAGTGGAGTCTATATTCAAGACAAATGACCAAGATCCCTGGAGACTCCACGTTGAATGTCTGGGCACTTGGCTGCTACTGCTGCTCTTCAGATAGACACAGAGATCTCTGAAAGGCTGATAGAGAGAGAAAAACATTGCTCTCATCCCTTTATGCAACAATAATGGACATAATCTTTCAAAACCTGATTGGTAAAATCAATATGTCAGAAATATTTTCACACAGGATTCATAAAAAATGGGTTGTTTTTTTTTTTTTGCAAAGCTGCAGGAAGCATTTCTGGTCTGCATCAGGCTGTTGACTTCTAAGGAGTTTGGTCTCATGATCTACAGCTTTGGGCCAGCATCTGCCACAGGGTCAAGCCTTTCCTTCACTCCAGACATATTCCACAGGGGCAAAACAAAATACAGAAGATAAAATTACTTTTTGTTCATTTTCTTTAACAGGGTTACAAAGAGAGCATCTGGCCCAGAGGAATCACTTTAGGTGAGCTGGAAAAAGCCCATACAAAACTTACCAATATTGTTCAAAATTATGTTCCCATGTGTGGGTACTTAGATGGTTTCTACTAGAAAGGTAGCACAGATGAAACCAGACTCCCCCCAGTTTGTTTTTCTTTTTAAGCAAAACAAAACAAAAAGCAAACTCCAGATGACACCTAGTACCTAGAATTTCTGGTAACAAAAAGCCTAAGAAATTCAGGATCACCAGTTTTCTTAGAAATCATAATTAGCATGCCATCAACATATTATATATGTCAGAGTGAGCAATTCCATCCAACATGTTGGCATTTCAGTTTTCTGTGAGGTGCAGGGGGAATAAATAGAGGGTTGTTTGGATCTTGCTGCTGTTGAATTTTTACTGTCTGCCTTCATCAGCCTTTCTTTCTACACAGGAACTAATGAAGAAGAACAGAAACTCTGTCCTGGATTGTACCTGATTCTCCATTTGTTTCTGGAGTTTAGGAACAAGCCATGGGATGAAATTTCTGTCACATCCAAATACCAGGCTTTGAAGGGCTGTTTCAATTGAACAGAATGTCTAATGGAGCTTTTATTTTTTCTCTAATTTGTTTTGTGTGCATTTGCCCCAGTACATAAAATGAAAATACAGGACTAGAACACATTATTCTAAGGGTTGATTTTTATTCAATTTGTCATGTAATCTAAATATGTCATTTAACTGCCAAGGGAAAAATCCTAAATCTTACTGAAGTCTGTGTTCTTTTTCATGGCTGCTGGAGGAGCATGCAAGGTGTTCTGTCAGTGTGAGCACATGAGGCATTTCAGTCATTAAAAAACACACCATCAGCATGATTAAGTTGTGGCATTAGAAGCTTCAAAAGCCCTTCTGTTTCAAATTGTTAATAACATACTAGGGATTGGAGGCACTATGAAAAGCAATTCACAGAAAGTCAAACAGCCTGGATAATGGTGAAGAGGAAGCTAGCACATAAATAAATTACTTGGGTAGGCAAAGAACAAATTCACAGAGAGAGGTGGTAGCATATTGTCAGAAGACAGCTTCAGGCAAAATAGGTGAAAATCACAAAGAAAAGATGTGAAGCACAGAAAAGGAAACAAAATTGCAGAGGAGTAGCAAAAGCAAAGGCCTAATAGTTATTCTGACTAGGACAAGTTGACAGCATGCCAAAAGAATTAGGATCTAATCAATCTGTGGTGCTGAAGACTGTTTGGAAGAAGGAGAATCAAATAAATGGAATATTTGAAAAAAAGGGCAAAGGAACAAACTGATTTTGAAGGGAATATTATGTTCCTGTCAAAAGTCTCTTGACAGAGAAAGGGAGAGACAGACAATTCCTATGGCTGGGTCATCATCGCCTCCCTCCTGATGCACAGGTGAGGTTACCACCATGTGTAAGACAACTTATTGAAGTTAAAAACAGTGTTTTTCCATCTGCAGCAAGCAGGCTAAATGATCCATGGATACACAGGATACACTCAGCAGGAAAATGCAAATTATTTTGTAAAATATGTGTCACTATTTTAAATGACAGGAGATTGAAAAAGTGTATTGGCTCCATTGTATTGGTAACTACAATGGAGTTTTGCTTCCCAATATCTCTACATAGTTTTCCATTGTTTTTCTAATATTAAAATTCCACTAAAACCACCAAACAAAAAAAAATTGTCCTTAATTAGCTTCATTAGTTTCTCTCATTCAACCCTGAATCTACTGTCCAGTTAAAAATTACTTGATTATTCTCTTTGGAAATGAGTCTCAATCCTTCAAAACAGCCCAAGAGTAATTGCAAAAGCAATTACTTTGAGGCTTGCATCACCTCTGGACAGGAATGCTATCATTAATGGGCAAGTCAGGACCCACAGCTGAGAACAGAGTTATTGGTCATGACACAAAATAAGCCCAGAGTAATCTAAGGCACTGAGAGAGGGTAGGACAGGAATCATCTGTATTCAGACTCTGAAGATCATGCTACTTTCATTAGGGTGTTTAACTGTAAATCTAAATTTACATGCCCAGATTCTTTACTAAAATTTACAACCACCTCCAATCTAGAGGTCACTTTGATCATGTCTGTTTTGAAACTAAATGATCCAAACACTAAGACACATTACTAATTTCCTATAGTATATAACATCTCAGACATTACTCTGTGGTAAAATTAAATAAAAATAACATTTTCAAAACAATGTTTTGAAATGAATGTTAGCAGTAAATAAGGTACCTGGCTGCTGTAACCACACAGCCTAGCAGGACATAATGTCTGTATCTAGAAATGGGCCATAAGGCAGGATGGAGGTGGGGCAGAGGCATAGACACTTCACACCCATAAACAACTTGTCCATGGTTCCCTAAAGAAATGCAGCCAGCCCTGAGCTGGAAAAATCTGGTTTTAGGGGCAATAAAGAGAATGAAGAACTAGTATCTAGCAAAAGTACAAGGCAGTATGTGTAGCAAATTCAAAAGTTGCATGGAGCTGCTAATCAATGAAGAAGGAAGAAGCTGTAAAAGTACATTAAAAAGCATTAAGGTGGCCCTGAATGGGTCCTGGAGGGAAGAAGAAGAAGCTGCTGACATAAAGAACTCAGTATTCCTCCTTGAAAAGGACTCCATATGCTGCAAGCTCACCATGATACCCTCACTGACAGCACCAGCAGTAATCCCCTGACCTTGTGCCCCAGGGAGAGGAAGAAGAGGGATCACAGCACCAGCAAAAGAGTTAGAAACAAAGAAACATTCATCCAAACTCCTAACTGCATTATCATACTTTGGACTAAGAATTATTAAATTCTCATTATTTCAACTGTGCTGACAAGAACTTCCTGGCCTTACCTAGTACACACATTTTGGATGCAACATTGCATAAGTGATGCAAAATTCATATTAAAAGTTACTTTTCTTGTAATTAAAAATGATTGATTTCACTGTAGTCACTCTACAAACTTACATAAACTACTAAACTTTCAAAGAACGACCCTGTGGATTTGTAGTCGTGTCATAAGTACTGGAAGGGAGCCTGTGAGCAGATTGTTCATCTTTCTCAGAAAGGTTATGTTCACCAGGTGTGTGATGTAGCTGCCTTGTCTAGGAGGATAAGAAATGACCTGTTAAGGTGAAAAACATTCACCAACATACCTGTCCTTTTTGCTACCTATAATTCAGGTATGCACTTCCAAAAAATTATTCTTCTAGGAACCCTTGACAATAAAAGAAAGTGTAAGAAAATACTTATATTTTTTTAAATGAAAACACCCATGATTTTTATCCTAAATGTGCTGCTGAAGAGCTGTCTAAGCCATAGATGTAATTTATGGCTGAAAGCAGAGGGTGGTTTGAATGGGAAGTGCTGGTGTGCCCATAACAAAGTAAAAAAATCCTCATTTTTCTTAGAAAGGATTCGGGGGGGGGGGGGGGGGGGGAAAAAAATATTTCTGAGTATTGGCTTGATTTTTTTTTATTTTTTTTTGTTTTTTTTTTTTTTTTCCCTCTAATGGTATTATTTAAAATCCTGA